>MU226860.1:740628-760256 GCA_018584345.1 Thuja plicata
ATATTGGAATGTGGAAAGATTCTAACATAAGCATCAAAGACATAAAGGTCAAGATGACTGTGATGTTAGCTTACCCAATTTAATATAGCAAAACCACGCTCGCATCAAGGCATAGAGGCCAGGATGAATAGAAGAATGGTTGTGCAAAAATAGTGAAGCATAAAGCAGGAAGCAAATAAAAACATGTTCCATGCCTTAAGTCCTCTAGCTATGCATCCCAGAGAGACTTATTAGACAAGGAAACTCAATGAAAATCAATAACAGTCAACACACAAAGAGAATATCATGACATAGCTCAAGCATTAAGTGTTGTGTTTAAAAATTTAAGTGTGTTAATTGATACTGAGTTTTGAGGATGAGGATCAAATTCTTGCAAGTAGGTAAGACCATATGACAAAATGGGGTAAGACCAAACCGATAAGTGTTAGAAAACACTCAATGTCAAGGGTTGTATTAAAAAATATAGTTGGAGTGGTGTTGAAAAACACCATTTGTGGGATTTCCTAAAGACTAACACATCCAAGAGACCAAAGCTAACACAGTTATGCCCCCTAGACAAAGACAAAGACCAGTTCTAGACCAAGGCAACAAGGACAAGGCATGATGGAGAAAGGCTAAGTGTCAAGGAATGCACTAAGAAACAAGGGTGCAAAGGCCTCAAGTAGCACCCGATTCTAGGTTTTCACCACTTGGATTCTATTACAGTTTTTTCTCTTTCATTTTTTTTATTTTTTTCTTCTTTTTGTTTCATGACTTTTTATAATTTTTTTGAATATTTGCTACCGAGGCATCTGTTTCCAGGTTTTCACCAAGGCACTTTTTTTA
The DNA here is from genome assembly GCA_018584345.1 of Thuja plicata. Lineage (NCBI taxonomy): Eukaryota > Viridiplantae > Streptophyta > Pinopsida > Cupressales > Cupressaceae > Thuja > Thuja plicata. The sequence goes on from MU226860.1 coordinate 741,454, forward strand.
TTTTTTTGAATTTTTAATTTTTTTTTGTTTTTTTGGAATATATAATTTTTTTTAGATACATCAAAGCGCCTATTTCTAGGTTTTCACTAAGATTATCATTTTTACAGGACATTTTCTAATTTTTAGAATTTTTGACAATATATCATTTTTTGGATTTTTTTAGGATCAATAATTATGTACAAAGGATGCCCCCAGACGGAATGAGCATCATGGATAGAACTTCTTCAGGTGCAAGACATTGATAGGATCAGGAAGCTGCTCTCCCTCTGCTATAGATAGTAAATAAGCACCTGACCCAAAAGCTACTATAATGATGTAAGGTCCAAGCCAATTAGGTTGCCCTTTTGATCTCTATGTTGTTGATTCTTAGGATTTTCACATAGGACAAGATCTCCCACTTGAAATTCTCTAGGGAAAACCTTTTTGTTGAAGGCTTTGGACATGCGCTTTTGATAAACCCTCATATGATCAAATGATACTTGACGTTTCTCATCTAGAAGATCTAACTCTTGAAGTGTCATGGCGTGGTAGTATTCATTTGTAACTAGACCTTTGAGGGAAACTCTAAGTGAAGGAATCTCAACCTACAAAGGTAACACTGCTTCAACACCATATGCAAGGGCAAAAGGAGTAGCCCCAGCAAGAGTACAAATACTCATTTTATAGGCCCACAAAGCTAGATTTATCTTTAAGTGCCAATCTCTACCATTCTTATAGACTGTTCTATGCAAGATTTTAAGAATGGTTTTGTTTGATGACTCTACTTGACCATTTCCTTGTGGGAAGTAAATGGAGGACCAATGGTGTTTAATCTTGAATTTCTTGTAGAGTTGTTTAAGGTCCTTATTTTTAAACTGGCCTCCATTGTCAGTGATAATCTTGGAAGGTACTCCATATCGACAGATGATATGGTTCAGAATGAATAGAGAGACTATCCTGCTTGAGGCAAAAAAAAGTGGGACCGCTTCTACCTATTTAGTGAAGTAATCAGTAGCAGTGATAATAAACTTATGTCCACCTGATGAGTTGGGATGAATCTACCCAAAAAGATCAAAGGCCCAGCATTGAAATGGCCAATGAGATATAGAAGGAATAAGCTCCCTGTTTGGAGCATGTATCAGGTTACCATATTTTTGATACTTTTCACATGACTTTACAAAATCTACTACATCAATCTGCATCATAGGCCAATAGTACCCCACCCTAAGCAACCTACGGGCCATGGAAAAACCACTGGAATGTCCCCCATAGATGCCCTCATGGATGTAAAATAATGCTTGGTCAGATTCTTCCTTTTCTGAGCATCTAAGAAGTGTTCCATCTAGACCCCTCCTATACAAGTCACCAATGATAAGGGAATGGCGAGAGGCATTTCAGGTAAGGTTTCTACATTTAGATTGATTAAAGGTTTCAGGTATAATGCCATCATGAAGGTATGTGTAAATGGAACCATAATAGGATGACTCACAGCCAACAAGGGTACAAATGACATGGATTTCTTGGGAGTCATAGATAAGGTGATGTAGCTCTTCCACTAGGAATTCAAATCTGGATTCATGTTTCCCTAACTAAAGGAGTGAAGCAAGTGTAGCCATAACATCAGCTGCTTTGTTTTCTACTCTAGGGATTTATTGAAATGTGACAAATGTGAAGTAGAATTTCAAGGAATCAACCATTTGCTTGTAAGGTACCATTTTCTCATGTTTTTTTTGATATTCATCATTGAATTGGTTAATTATCAACTGTGAATCCCCATAGATGTGTAACTCTGTGATTCTCCATTCTATAGCCATCTTAAGTCCATTTGTTAAAGCTTCATACTCAACAATGTTGTTTGTACATGGGAAAAATAATTTGTAAGACTTAGGGATTGTGTACCGATGAGGAGAAACAAACAACACACCAGCTCCTAAACTATTTTGCATAAATGATCCATAAAAGAACATCTTCCATGTTCTTTCAGTTAGATACATGAGGTTCTCATCTGGGAAGTCAACTTGAATAGGTGCATTATCTTGTATTGGGAAATCAACCAATTGATCTGCTATGGCTTGTCCTTTGATTGCTTTACACTCAATGTACTCTATGTCAAACATTGAAAGTATCATCACCCATTTAGCAAGTCTACCTGTGAGGGAAACCTTACCTAGAAAATACTTGAGTGGATATATTTTTTCTATGAGGTGTATAGTGTGCGCAAGCATATAATGTCACAACTTTTGGGAATCAAACACAACTGCAAGGAAACCTTTCTCAATGCTGGCGTAGTTAACCTCATATGAAACAAGAGTAAAAATAATGTAGTATATTTCTCTTTCTTTCCCATGTTCATCAAGTTGAGCTAGTAATGCCCCCAAGGAGGATTATGTTTCTGAAATGTATAGAATAAGTGGTTTCCCTGGGATAGGAGGCATTAAAATGGGAGGATTGGCCAAGTATTTCTTGATTTGATCTATGCTCTTTTGACAATCCTCATTCTAAACACATTTAACTCCCTTGTGTAAGTTCTTGTTGAAAGGTTGAGCTCTATCCACCAATTGTGAAATGAATCTCCTTATAGATTGAAGATGTCCTTGAAGACTCCTTATTTGAATAATGTTTCTAGGTGGTGGCATATCTATGATTGCTTGGACTTTTTCAGGTTCTACCTCCATTCCTTTTGCTGAAATGATGAATCCAAGTAGTTTTCCAGAGGTGACTCCAAATGCACACTTTTTAGGATTTAACCTTAGTTGAAATTGTTCCATGCGATAGAATGACTTCTAAATCATCTAAGTGTGTATCTCTTTGTTTAGACTTGGCCAAGGTGTCATCCACATAATCTTAAATGTTTTTATGCATCATATCATGAAAAATGGTTGTCATAGCTCATTGATAGGTGGCTCTTGCATTTTTAATCCAAAAGGCATAACGTTCCAACAATAGGTACCCTATGCACAAGTGAATGCAGTCTTTTCTTGATCTTCAGTAGCTATCTTAATATGATTATACCTAGAAAAACCATCCATCAAGGATTAAATCTCATAACCCACAATCATATCCACTATCATGTCTATAATGGGAAGTGGGAAGTCATCCTTTGGGCATGTTCTATTGACATCTTTAAAATCTGTGCAAAATCGAATGGATTTTTAATGTTTGGAAACTGGTACAATGTTTGATATCCATTCTGCATAGGCAATAACTCTTATGAATCCTGCACCAAGGAGTTTCTCTAATTTTTCTTTGACTAAGAGAGCTATATGAGGATGCATCTTTCTCAATTTTTGTTTAATTGGTTTGACACCCGGATCTATGGACAAGTGATGCATGATAAGATTAATGTCCAACCCTAGCATATCTGAATAAGTCCATGCAAAGTTGATCTTCATTTTCTGTAAGAACCTAGTATAAGCTTCTTTTTCTTAAGGTGACAAGGATTCAACCAAGTGTACCATTTGTGGAGCCTCATCTGTACCCAAATTGATTTCTTGTGTTGGTTCAATAAGCACTAAATATCGATCTTGAAAGTAGCTAGGGAGATGATCAAGTACCTCATCCTTAGGCACCTTTGAGAGGTTTTCACCCTTGGCTACGTCATTTATTTTTACTTTTTTTTGGTTCTGACACTGCCACACAGTGGTTTTTTCCATTAGAACTCCTATTCTTTTGATTTTATTTTCTTTTTATTTTGTGACTAAGGTACTTGATGTTTGGCTCTGTCATGCTGGTAGCCGATTCACTGGTGGAAGAGACTATGGGTTCAATGGCATTTAAGTAATAGGCTATCTCATAATCATTTTGGAATGTTAAGAGCTTAGGTTCTTGATAGCATTGGGACCAATCAATGAGGTCGGGATGAACAAGAGGCAAGTCAATGACTGGTTCAAGGTTATAAATGTGAATGATATTATTGCTGGTGATCGAATAGTCAGAGTCTGTCAAGTATCCTTCTAAGCTACGCAAATCAGGATTTGTCCTAACAAGAGAATAATCATCCACTAAGGAAACACATGGGTTAAAATCCTCTAATCCTACATGTGACTCATTATCTACCTTGGGTTGATAACTATATATGTGAATAACATCAATATCTCTATCAACTATGGAAGACTCTGAGGAGTCCCATTCATACTCATATGAACTTGTGTCTGAACTGCAATTAGGATGTTTACACCATAAAGGTTTGGGACATCATGATGTGGAAGGTATAGCATCATCAAAGGGAGCACCTTCTCTTTCCATTAAATGAACAAGATTCTTTAATTGATGTTCTTTGAAAGGATCTTCTACATTTGATTCATGTTCTAAAGTTGCAACTGACGCATGAGCGACCAGAATATCTAAATCTCCCCAAAGGAGATTAGTGGAAGGGACCTAATCTTCACACATGTCTTGCTGATTTGTCAAATTAGGTACATATTCTAGTTCATCTTCACTATCTGACTTATCAAGGATAGGAGTAGTGTTCTTATTGTGATTTGCAAATCCTAGGCCAACCGGATTCTTAGACTTGCATCCAAAAAGAGCATGATCAAGAGGTTCAGCTCTAGCATCCAATCTATGATTAAGAGGGCCATTTCCATGATAGCCCATCTATTGGACAAAAGTATACCCTCTTCCATAATCCTTATGAGAGGGAGAGAAGTTCTCATTGTGCATGTATTTCTCTTCTCTATAGATCCAGTCTCTAAAAAATGTCTCTTCTTTCTCATCTTGGATAGGCACTGATGATTCTATAAATGTTCCAAATAAAGTCATAGCTGAAGAGGAAGGTTTCTTTTCTTGTGAAGGCTTTCCATAAGACTTAGGTGAAACTGGTAGTGTTGTGAGGGAGTTGAGTTGATACCCCCCATGCCAAGGTCTATCGAATTAAGCTTGTCTTTGCATTCAACTAAGGTTACATCAAAATCTTCTGCTTCTCTATTGAGGGGAACATGAGTTCCTACTGAAATGGAATTGACAGATAAAGTGTTATCCCTAGGTATACAAATCTCTATTCCATTGTAGGGGAACTTAACACATTGATGATAGGTAGACGACACTGCTTGCATATAATGAATCCACAATCTACCAAGTAAGATATTATACGCAAGGAGACCAACATCAACTATTTGAAATAAAATATATTTTTAAATAGGGCCAATCCTAATAGGAAGGATGGGCAACCCCTTGGAACTTATTTTCGCCTCATCATAAGCTTTGACAGTGATCCTTTTCCTGGTATCTATGACTTTTTCTGAATAACCCAACTCTTTCAAAAGATTAAGGGAAAAAATATTAATCCCAACACCCCCATCTATCAATATGCACCTAACATAGGTTCTGTGGATCATGACCTCACTATGAAGAGCAAGATTGTGTGGGTGGCTCAAAGCTTTATCATCCTCTAAAAAAGTAAGATAATGAGGGCTACCAATGTGGTTAACCATGTTCTAGAATTGATCGATATCTAAGTTGTTGGGGATTTTTTCCATGTGCAAAGCATCCTCAAGGACTTGATTATGTCTCAGGGACAATTCTAAGAGCTCAAAGATTGAAATCTGAGTTGGGGTTCTTTGCAACTGATCAATAAGACTATAGTTTGAATTTGGATTAACTATTGGCTTTGAGGTGACATTCTTGGATGTCACTTTCTTAGGTTTACTTGATTGACTCGAATTGGGTCCTCTAATGACAAAAAGACCTTGACTTTGTGTGACAGGATTGAGGGCTTGTGATGACACTCTAGAGTTGGGACCCCTTAGCACCACAATGGGCTCTTCATCAAAGATAGGAGGAGAGTCCACATCTAGATCATAACCATAGGGATCTCTACCCCTCATCATATTGACATTTTCTTCCATGAATTCAAGCATATTGATAGTATTCTTCGCATCCATGTAGGTGTAATTGATCTCAGCCTTGCCACTCTTAGCTTTAGAGGTTTCCCCCTTCTCATACTTAAGAAATGGTTCCTTGAATGCCTTATGATCGGCGTTGGTGTTCAATCCATCTATCTTAAGTTGTCCACTCTCAATGAAATCTTGAATAAGATGCTTGAGTTTGTAGCAATTTTCAATGTCATGTCTAATACCATTGTGAAAATTGCAAAAGGCCTTCTCATCCCACCAATGTGGCTTAACATCAGGTATATAATGCTTGGTGGGATCTTGAGGATGTGCAAGGTTGTTGGCAATAAGTGTTTTCATGACATCCTCATATGAGTCATCAAATTTTGAAAATTGATGTCTTTCTTTCTTAGGACTATCTTGCTATATTGACTTGCTCTCTTATTGATTAGATGTATTGAGCTTCATGGCTTGAACAACACTAGACAAGTGGAGCACGGTTTGATCTTTTGGTTGAGAGGAGTCCGCAACTCCATCATTGACCACTTGTTTGTTCCTATTCCAGTGTGAATTCTTTCCTTTATCCTTGTTAGAGTTGTTGTTATTTTGACCATTGTTGTTGTTGTTTCCATATTTGGTCAAAATTCCTTGTTCTTTCAAAATATCCTCAATCCTACATACAGTTTCAACCATGGTGTCAAAGGAATCAAAAACCATCTTCCCAAATTCATACCGCATTTTGGGAACCAAGTTGCTAATAAGGATGTCAATCTTTTCATTTTCAGCAATTGTCTAGAGTAGCGAGAGCATTCTCGTCTCCACCTTTGGAAGAAAGTGACAAAGGATTCTATTGATGGGACTTTGTGACCAGTCTGCCAACAAAGTGTAAGTTTTCACTGAGTACCAGGGTACCGGCCAACTTCACCTATAAAGGTTGTTCAGGGAATAAATTCTCTAGGCCTTCAAGCATGTGAGAGTCAGGTCTTGACAATGTGGGAGCTTAGTTGGGAGTGTGACTATTTTGTTTGGGGGGATAGCTGGTTTTTCTTGGCTCATCTTCTTCGGGGGTTTTGTTAGGTCAGGGTTTCTTGCAAGCATGCATTAGTTTACCAAATAAACTTCAAAAGATAGGCCAGGATTAGGAGTATTCATTCTACTTATAGTTATGCTAATACATTTAAAATATCAACCATGCTCTAACAAGCTACACTAAATACTGAATACACACATAACCATCAACTCATACATATTCAATAGTGAGGGGAAAAGGAGGTCATTACTCTACTTAAAACATTAGAGCAAGGGACATCAAAAACATACAACACAAAAGAACGTTAATCCAAAGATCAGAATGCTAACAACTTCATTGCCAGAACTCTCCCTTCTTCATTAACAGGTTTTCCAGCAGCACTGGTGTGTACAATAATGGCTCCAAGGGAGCATCTATCTACTAAGAAATTCTAATAACTAAGGAGCATTGATCTCTGCAGCTATGAGAAATGAAAAGATGAAATGCTATAGCTATGGACTACAAAATCATCAATTTCGTTGACCCTTGGAATGAGGTCAGACTTATTATTTATACACATATTTTCCCTAAAGTTAACCTAACCTAACTTTACACTTAATCAATAAAATACAATTTCTGGTGGCTGGTACTACCTGCACCACACTACAACAACCTCGAGAAGAGTAGAGGTCTGATAGATCAGCATAAGAAGAAAAGAAAGGAGATATAGAAGAATCAACCTCGACAAGAGAGCCAAAGGGAGAATAGAAGAAATCCTATCCCCTAGTGATCGAGGCTACATGCCTCATCAATGTAAAAGTGGCTCACTATCTCCGATGCACCAAGTGTTATGCTGGAGCGGCGCCTTGGGAAGACCACCTATCAGAACCATCCCTCAAGTTGTCATGCCTTACTGGGGTCATCTATTTTCTAGCACCCTTATTAACTGCTTGATAATGACCGGTCAGCTCCGGGGAACCTGGATGTAGGTCATCAAAAGAATACAAAGTTGTTGGGTCTAGGACTCCAGGATCTGGGAGCTTGCACTCAAAGAATAATGAATGCAAAAATAATACACCCTAATGATGAAGATCTCTGGAATCTAGAGAACTTTATTGCCCTTTACTATTCTTAAATGCTTCCAAAACTTGGCTTATGCCATCCTCATCTATGTCCTTAATACCGTCTCACCAGCCACGGACAGCTTCAAGCTTCTCTTCAACTTCTCCAGCCCTGTTCTGGAATTCATCTACTATTTTCATGGCATCATGTGCCCAGAGCATCATCTTAGATAATCTTGATAACTTTCCTCCGTCAAAGTCCCCGACAGACTGATATAGGGACTCCATGAACTCATCAAACTTACCGAGGACATAGTCCTCTGGGGTGCATGTTCTAGTGGTGAAGGTGTCAACTTGTGACACCCTTACCGCAAATGCCTTGAATAGGCCCAAAGGATATTGGACCACAGTTACCTTCTCTTTTAGGGCCTTAACCAGTTCCTTGCATACCTCAATCTTGAGGCCAAGTCTAGAGTATTGGGCCCAGAGGGAGTCATATGATTCTTCCCCCAAAATTCTTGCCTCTGTGACCACCTCTTCCCCGACATTGAAGACCTCATCCAACTCGGCCTTTGACCTTTCATAATTTTCCAATTCTTTCTCCCACAAGAGAGCAGAGATGTTCAACTGACTAAGGAGATTACTGATCTAATAGAGATCCAGGAGAGACACCAATAAAATTTTCCTTACAATGACTATCTTCTCGGTGATCCACCCGTCCACAGCCTGGGCCTTCTTCTTCATGGCCCTTGAAGAATCCATGTCACCCTATGCAAGTGGTAGTCCAGAGGTAGAATCTTCCAAGTGGATCTCGGCCAGGGGCTGTGTGAGTTTCACTGGAAGTATGAGGAGATTTGCATTGTTTTCCCTTTCCTCCTTCAACTTCTACGCCTACTTATTGTATTGGGCTTCGATTTCCCAGGTTGCCTCTTATAGCAGGTCCAATTCACTCTACTTATCTCTCCTCCCCAAAGGCACCTTTGTGATTGTGTAATATTTGACCCTTACCACTACTGTATTTGTATCTAGGGGAGGTGTTGTGATTGTCACAACTGTACTTCCTTCTGGACCAGTCCGTAGGGTATGGACTATTCAAGCTTTCTTGGGCTTCTGGGCCTCTACATTTTGGGCCATCATTTTGGCCAAGGAGAGTGGAACACCTATTTCTACCACTAGGGCCTTCCTCTTCCTAGATTCTACCAACCATTGGGGTGGTTGGAGCGGCTTTGCTGTCAAGGCCTAGGTATCAGGACTCTCTTTAGAGTCTGGCAGTACATTCTCGGTATCTACAATATCACTGGGATCTTTCTCCTTCTCCTATTCCTTTTCCTTCTCTCTGGAAGCCTTAGTATGTTCTGCTCTGTTGGCATCCTCTTCTGTGATATCCAAGATTTCTTCTCCATCGATACTTGCATCACTTATATCTTCAGGGATTTCCCCGTCTTTCTCAGCATCAGGCGAATTGACATTTGTATCCTTGGGGTTTTTCCCCTCATCATTCTGATGTTGTTCTTCTTCTTCGACATCATTTGCTGGAATATCCTCCTCTATTGGAACATTTTCTGGAGGTGGCTAAGGTATCAGGCCAAGATTCAGTGTTTGGGCCACTATGATTACCTCACCGAATGTACTCTGAGGCACTTGGTTGCCTGGAGTAACCAAAGGAATTTGGAGCGTGATGAATGGGGGTACCGTTGATCCCGTAGGTCTAGTTTCCCTAGTCATCAGTTGCTCATCCATTGTCTTCCTTGGTTCTTTCTTGGTCTCCTGGACTTGTGTTTTCTCTCACTCAGGCTCCTTTTGTATTTCTTCTCAGACCTCCTGCTTTGTGGCAGCTTCTTTCTCTGGGACTTCCTTTTTAGCGGGGATCTTTTCTTTTTCCTGGGTGGTGATCTCTTCCACCACGTGATAAATATCCCCATGTAGGTTCATAAGCTCATCCACCCCAAAGATATCATCAAAATTGTCATGCGGGGGAGAGGTATTTGAAATATCCTCAAGTTCAAGGGAATCCATATTGACATCTACTGGGGTAACCTTAGGCATACCAGGGCCCATGTCTGTGCTTGGGGTGGGGTTCACCTTTTGCTTCTTCTTTCTCTATAGTGGGGCATCAACATCTAGAATACTTGCAGACTCTACCTCAGTGAACTTTCGCCTGCTCATAAGTGTGGCCAATGATGGGGATCCCGTCGAGCGAGCAGATGTCATTGGAGTTGCGAGGAGGCCAGTGGATATTTGTGTGCTTATTTTCCAGCTTGTCAACCTCGATGCCTCCATTTTCTCCTATATCTGAGCCATCATGGGGAGCAGGCCCTTGGGAGGCACTTAGGCTAGGGTATCTTCTTTATCCTTCCCCTTTCTTGTGCTGGGTTCTGCGGCTTTGGAGGTCGAAGTAGACCTCTGAATAATTGGCCCTTTTCAAGTGCTCTTCAGACACACCCACTCAAAACACTTGTGAGTGTTATCTATAATGGGGTAGCATACCCCCTTAATTGTTAAATCTTCTAGAGTGGCCCAATCCATAGGAGGGAGATCCAATTTATCTAACCCCTGCTCTTTATATAATGGGTCCTCTAGGGGCGCGTCATCTGAAAAACCCTTTGGGAAACCCCAAAGGTCAAGGGCCTTCATCAAGCCTTTGGACATCTACAAATGTTGGTGGGCCCAGAGATCAAAACTATCCTGGCAATCCGCCCAAAAATCTTTAATATCTTCTACGTGTGGCGGGGATGCCCGGGAAGTGCTGTTGCTATTTTACCTAATGGATCAAAATTGCTTCTGGTGTGGTGGAATTCCACCAGTCCCAGACTCTTTAGTTCATTATCTGCTTCCTTCACCATGGAAAGGCTGCAAGAATAGTTCCTAAAAGAGATTAGGAATGGGATGTTGGTAACCTTCTATAATGTGAAGAGGGCGTGCAGCTCCAAAATCTGTCGACAGTACTCCAAAAGAATTATTCTATCCCCGCAATACCGAGGAAGAAGATAGGGTTTCCTGGAGAAGCCGGTCACCCAAATATATGTATGCTACTAGAATTGAATGAAATAATTCCTGTAGGTGCTCACCAGGTTCATCGCCTCTTGCGATAACTGGTATCTAGAATCCCGAGTAAGTGTGAAAATATTTTGGTAAATGAAGGCATCATTTACCCTGCAAAAATTCAGGAAACTGAGTTCCCACTAGACCTGGGGATAATGATCCCATGGCATCAACTGTCCTAGCCCATTCCTGAGAATGCCCATCATTTTCAAAACCTGTAAGGTAGGTCTCTATTGGGCCAGTGCCTAGAGTATGTAGGATGTCATGTGGAACTTTGAGGTCTAGAGGACACTCTTCATCTGCGTGTCCACGTGGTTGGCGATGATGGCCGCCCAATTGAATGTCTGACTATGGGTGGTGATGCAGTAGAGGAAGTAATATATCCATGTTGAGAAATCCTGGGCAGGGGGCTCTCCAAAGAGCCTGCATAGAAATATGATGCTTGCTTGGATAGGCTCTTTGAAATCCCCGCGGGGAATCTCCAGCTTCATCTTTTCATAATCCCATCTCGAGGACTTTAACTAGTGTGTGTTGAGATTTTACTGGGAGAGAAGAGAAGCCTCTTTGAACTCCTTTAATGATGTGGACTAGGAGAGAATAACATATCCCTTGAATTGAGGGATCCCCAGCCCTGAAGCAAAAGTGGCAGCATCCAGATTGACGATAGTCACTAGATAATGTAGGGGCCGGGGATCAACAAGCAAAAAAACCAGAGTGGAGGCATTATAGAGCATTGCCAGTTGGAGTATTAGCTCCGGCACTTGCACCGAGCAGGGAAAACTTGTAGCTTTAATAATCTCAGAGGTGGCCAAATGTTTCACCATGTTGTCTCCGGTGGTCCTCTGTTGGTATATGGCTTGGACCAAGCCCTGCATTTCAGCCCATAGTCCAGGCTCTGTGTCTATTATTTCTTGGAACTTAGAGTCCACCTTAGACCCCACAAGAACACCCTCCTTCAGGTACTTAGAGGTTAGTGGCAGCTTGGCCAGCATCTTTTCAGCCTTAATCTTTGTAGCTTCCCGAGTGGAGGTAGTTGGCAACTCCGGGCTATCAGGAGGAGCGATCACGTCAGACATTTTGATCAATCTATTTGCAACCTTCAAGACCAGATAACCGTCAATACATGATATGATAAAAAAAAATTTAGGGGTTTCGAAGAATCCACCACCATTTCACACCTGTCCAAAATCATGTTAGTATGCATCAAAATCCTAGAATATTAAAGTTAACATGGGTCAGATTCCGATAAACACTTGGGGGATCCGGGGCATTGGTTTAGGAAATAAAAAAGAAATGAAAACGTAGGGGATTCTCAGCACCTGGAGTCTAGAAGAACTAGCCATTGTTGACATGACCAACAGAGAGCCGTACTTGGCTGACATGGGTCATCATGTGGCCACGCAACAGGTAGTGTAATGGAATTAATGGTGACAAGTGGGCTGACATGGGGAAAGCAAATGCTAGATGGGATGAGATTTGAATGCTTACTCATGAGAAATTAATCTCGCCATTAAGATGACACGACAAAGGAGAGAGAAAGCCACCATGGCTTGAACCAACGAGGTGTTGAGTTTGAACCATGGTGAATACCTCTCTGACAAGCTCGACAACCTAGTTTGGATGCGATGGAGCACGATGAGATTGACAAAAATAGAAGGATACACATAGAATATACACCAAATATATAGAGGGCCAAAGTGCTACAAGGGCTAAAGCATGACTCACAGGCTGACCGCAAAATGGACGTATATACATGAATATACAGGAAGAATATAATATGTACACAATGCATAGAAGCACTTACACCATTATACAACAATGTACAAAAATATATGTTAAACTACAACTGCATAGGGGAAGAAAACCCTCTGGCAAAGCCAACCCGCCAACGGGAGGCGACAGAAAGAAAAACTAAAGATAGGAGACAAAACATAACCAAAAAAAAAAATGAGAAGAAAGCATGAAACACAAACAAAGAACATCAAGGGGAGCCGAAAGGCCTACCTAGAGACACAAGGAAGGCAGGAAGGTGAGAACGAGAACTCTGCAACTAGTTCACCTTGGAACTGATCGTGAACGCACCATTTCTTACTGCTGCTTGAATTTTTTTGATTACCAAAGCACTTTGCACTTAATCTCTCTAAATTGCCTTAATCACTCTGGTAATCGCCTTAAGTGTTTCAATCACATTAAATGTGAAAGTGACAGGTGAAACCAATTTATACCACTAGGGTAAAACATATTGCATTCCTTCTGTAAACTCCAAAAAAGGAAAACCTTAGGACTCTAGGCTCAGGGATTCCATGCAGCCATATCTTCTCATGAAAGAAGGCACGATGGTAGAGAATCCCAGAGTCTGAAATCCGGTCGACTCAAAAGACAAACAAAACTCCAGGACCAGGTCTTGGAGAAAAAAGAAGACAAGAAACAAAAGAAAACAACCCTCATGGAAGTAAATGCCAGAGGGAGACAAAGAAAACAAAAGAAACCAAGGAAAAAGAAAAAGCAAAAAAGGGGGACCCAACATTTTGCCTACAAAATGTAGGGATGGGTATGCATGGCATAACAGATTCCACTTGATTTTGTTTTAAATTTTATAAGTCCAACATGGTGATAGATCTTGAAAGATTGTATGCAAAGTGTCAAACGAATCTATGCACAAGCTCTTTGAAAGTCTTAACAGGAGGAGTTATATTGGTGAACCATTCCATCACTTGACCCTTAAGACTCCTTGGGAACAATCTCATGAGGTACGAGTCATCTTGGTGGATATCAAAACTTGTGGTATAAAATTGGCACACGTGATCATGTGGATCTCCATTCCCATAATATTTTTCATATTGAGGGATCTCAACCTTCCTAGGGAAGTCCTTCATGTTAACACTTTTGTCAAAAGGATTAGGACAAATTGAATCTAGTGAGAATGAATTCTTGGGTGCTAACATCTTTTTCATCATGCTCTTAAGTTTTTTGATCTCCTCTTCTTGAGATGGACCTTGCTTCTTAATATTTTTGTCCACATCAAAGTTGTAGGGGACTCTAGCACCTTTGTTTATTAAACTCTCTAGGAACTTGTCTTTGTTTTTCTCTAAATATTTCTCCACATACTGTTGGAAAAGTGGTTCTTGTTGAATTTTTATGAATTCTTGGGAGGTGAGATTAAAACTTGAGCTACTACCCCCATATTGTGAACCATGATGAGCATGTTGTGAAGGTTGTCTTGAGTTCCTAGGAGGTGTTCATTTCCTATAATGATTGTGTCTAGAATCCCTTCTTCCTCTAGGGCTAGGAGATCATGATGGTGTTCTTGAATGTCTTCCACTTTGTGGAGTCTCAGGAGGAGTGGATGGAGGAGAGTTGTTCCCATGACTAACATGCATGTTGTTGAATTGTTCATTGAGTTGCTGAGCCAAGAGCCTATCTTGCTCCTCTTGGAAGGATTTGTTTTCCATTTCCACCAAAGTTTGTCTCTCCAATTATCAGAGTCTAAATTTCTCTTCCTTTTTAGCTTGTTCATCTAGGAAGGCTTTCTTTTCATGCTCAATCCTCTTAAGTCTTTCTTAAGTCTTTCACTCATGTATCCTGAAGATGTCTTGAGTGGTGAAATTGGTCTTGAATTTCTAAACAAGTTGTTGGTATAGGTTGTATTGAAATGAGTGTCAAATTTCATCTCCCTAGTTCTCATGTTGTGATAACTCATCCTGATAAGCTTGCCTCTTACCTCTCTCAGCTCTTTGGTGTGCATCTAGAGATCTATTTGAGATAAGGGGTGAAGTTGGTCGACTATCACGAGAGGAACCACCATATGAAATAGTATCTCTATGTTTTGCAAATTTGTCATCAAGACATTTATCCATATCTTCCCTCCCTCATCGAGTCATTGTGTGACTCATATCCATATCTAAGTGAGAAGATGCTAAGGGTGTACCCAACTCACTAAGGTAACTCTTGGAATCAAACCAAACTTTTGAGTTATTCCTAGGTGATTGATCAAATATAGGTTCTTTTCCCTTACGTTTTTGGCAAGTTTGAACTAAGGGTAATTGGTTGAAGACCACTTGAGGTCATTTTCCTTGATTTAATTGATATCTTGTTGTAACTAGCATGAAAGAAAAGGTACTAGCTGATAGGATGACCCTAAGAAACATTGGTACCAAACTACGATAGCAAAGGCATTAACTTGTCGAAAAAGAGGTGATAAGATAGAATTTTGCAAGAGGTATAAATTGACATTGCCACAGAGGTGCCCAATAATCGGGTGAATAACCTAACACATATGGATCAGGAGGATGATTTACCCAAGTTATATTGATTGAAATTGAATTTGTATGAAAGTGAATGGACAAGAGACTACCAAAACTCTTTGAGTGTGTTATCAAAGAATCTAAAGGTTTATCTTCTCAACAAGGATGGTTTCTAGCTCACCAAGCTCCAAGTAAGGTCACTTGTGAAATCAAAGATTAGTAATGCAAGAGGTAAAAAAACAAGAATCCAAAGCACAAACAAGCTTCTAACAGTGGGGTAAGTGACTTAATCTGATCCGGACCAACCAAGAAAAATTGGAAATGAAAGGACAACAATCAAGCAAGTTGGCAGATGACAGTATATAGCAACAGAAAATAGTTTCATGTGAAGAATTTTTTTTTTGTGTGTGGATTACCATAGGTTCGTGCAAAAATTTGTAGGTTGGCATGAATGAAACTGGAGTGGGGTCACAATATAACCCAAAAAGATGACAGCAAACTAGTAGGATATCGCACAATGATTCACATAGTGTCGCGCGAAGAAACACAGTGAGCCGCACGAAGAAATAGTTTTCTCACGCGAGGGAAGGAAACAAAACTCAATCTTAATTTTTTTTAATTGACCAACTAGATGTATTAATAGATTTTATCATTAATTAGGCATGCAAGACAAAAATCAGGGAGTTCGAACAAATGTCTTCAAACAATGAGCAAGGGACAAAGCAACCTTGCAAATGAACAAGAATGTGTCGTAGTATTCTACTCCCTAAAGATTCTACTAGTGTATGTTCTCAAAATGTTTTTCAATCATGGACATAGTCCTAGAAAAGAAAAAGTTGGTTGCACTATGGTTTGTAGTAATGGTCAACTCTGTAACTTTTGCAATCTTAAGTGGGTGAAATCCAATCCCGGTGCACCAAGGTTTTGACACAGTCTGAGAATTTAATCAATCAGGGGCTGCTGAGGAGATCTGACAACCCAAGAGACCACACCTATGGATATTTCTTCCACAAGCACATTTATATAGTGGTTGTTGCTACCATGTAATAAATGGCTATTATAGCTTGAGGTTCCGTCCACGTGGTTTACCCAATAAAGGGAGTATCCACTATAGTTAAACCTCTCTAACAAGGAAGACTCACAATATGAACCACATGGGGACTTAGTTTGGATTCAAGGGTTCCAAGTTTCTGATTCTCCCAAAAGGGAAAAGAGCATAATCCTCTAGCCTCTTCACCTCACCCAGACATAGAAAACAAGATTAACTGACCCACTAATTTGAAATCACCTCACCCATGGTTTGTATATCAACAACAATGACAACCAATCTCAAAAGAGAAAGTACCGTCAAAAGTTGAAGACCAAACCAAGTGAGATAATAACAAATCCTTCCCTACCTAAAAGGGGATCTATCATCAAGAAGAGCTTCACATTTAAGATAAGTGAATAAAGCCCACTCTCTCAAGATCACCACAAATAGTGTTCATAGGGCCTAATTACTATGTGAAACATATATGCAAGAAATAAAATCTAGGTTCATTCCTTTAGAGAAAAAATTGGAAATGTGATATATGAAAGCAAGAAACACTCAAGCCAAACACATGAGAGGTTCATTTTTATTTCCAAAATTCAAATGTTATATATATGCAAAAAACTACCTTAGATCCAAAGCAACGCAAGCGTTTTGTTGTTTATCAATGCAAATCCAAAGCGATCCAACGATGAAGGTCAACCAAACAAACAACAAACATAAAAGAACAAACAACATAATAGAAAATAATAGATTATATCAATGTCAATGGTCAGCAAAAACAAGATATAAAAATATGCTATTTTACCAGTCTCTATTGCAGAATATCACGCGAAGATTTACCATAGACCACGTGAAGACTCCCAGTGAGCCATGCAAAGAAATGCATAGGCCAGACAGAAACAGAATAGGAAATAACAGTCACTGGTGTAAAATCTTGTGCGAAGATCTACCACAGGCTGCACAAAGAAACACAGTGGGCCGCGCGAAGAAATGCACAGTCCAGCAAAACTTCGCCAACAGACCTGCAAAATGTCATGCTAAATTTCCCCACAGACATACAAAAAATACAGAAAATACAAAAATCCGAAAATAAATTGCAAAAAATAAATATTAAGACATAAAATGAATCTTCTGCCCCACGGTGGGTGCCAAAAATGTGTGCTAAAAATGTCACACTTCTATGAATCATTATATCCAAGTTTTCTCAAGAATTAGATCTCGAATGGCAACTCATAGCTCTCTATTCATGGAGTGCAAGGGTTTGTAATGGAGGCCCTCAGATTGACCTAGTTTGTGCCCATGAAAGTACACCATAAAATGAGAGATTCAAAGAGAAAAATCGAGAGTGCAAGTCTCCATGATCATCAAGTATGCATGCAAATGAAAGCTATTCTATATGATAACAATGCATGATTATTCTATGAAAGGAAATACAAATGCAAGATTAGTCTATGAAAGGAAACATGAATCTAATCTAACATGCAAGTGTTAGATTAATCTAAATTGATTGCTAGGGGGGCATTAAAGAAGAAGAAAAGAAG
The DNA here is from genome assembly GCA_018584345.1 of Thuja plicata. Taxonomy (NCBI): domain Eukaryota; kingdom Viridiplantae; phylum Streptophyta; class Pinopsida; order Cupressales; family Cupressaceae; genus Thuja; species Thuja plicata. Next base: position 759,194 of record MU226860.1, read on the forward strand.
AGAGAAGTTGCAATATCCAAGATCAAGTGCTCAAATTCTCCTCTAAAATTGCTCTCCAAACCTGCAACATAACAATAGCATAAAATCTTGACCTCTTGATTATCGATTATTGATGATTGATTATCTAAAGGGGAGATGTTTTCCTTATAAAGAGAAATGGATGGTAGAGATTAAGAGGCAAAAAGAAAATAAGCAACAGTAGAGATTAAATCTTGGTTGATCCATGTGCTCATATCTTCAAAAGGCAGAATCAAATGCTATGATTAAGAGGCAAAAATCCCACCACTTAGGAAGATGTGTAGAAAAAGGAACTTTATTTATTTTTATTTAATTTATTTCTTTTTTCAACAAAGAGGGATTTAAGTGGGGGGTTTATTTAATTAAAAGAGGGATTTTCTTTTAATTAAATAATATTATCTCATTTAATTACAATGGGATATTTTAATTAAATGAGATATTATTATTTAATTAAGAGAGATTTTAATTAAATAAGATAAGATTATTTTATTTAATAAAAATGAATTGTTTTCTTGTAATTAAATAAGATAAATGATGAAATGATAAAACCTTAGGAAATCTTGAAATAATTGAATTAATTACGATTTGATCAAGGAAATTGATTTGAATTAAAATGTTGCAAAGCATTGATTAAGGAATTTGATAAATTGATAAACGAGGGCCCATTCCACGCAACCATTTTAGGGTGCATACACCTAGTACGCCTTATCACGCTTTAGGACCCCTAGGAAGACCCCATGAACCCTTTTAACACATTGGAATACTCAAGTGTGTCCCAAGGAGTCGTACGACCCCTTAGGACACACTTGAGTGTTCTAATATATCCTAGGGGTCCTAACGCATGATAAGGCCTACTAGGACCCCTAGAAAGTCCCCATGACCCCTTTTGACACATTAGAATGCTCAAGTGTGTCTCAAGGGGTCCTAACACTCCTTAGGACACACTTGAGAATTCCAATATTTCAAACGTGATCATGAGGACTTCCTAGGGGTCCTAACATGTGATAAGATGTACTATGAGCCCTAGGAAGTCCTCATGACCGCT
>MU226860.1:786829-804228 GCA_018584345.1 Thuja plicata
GATATTCAGGCCATACCAGACCATACTAGTTGAATTTAATGCACTCATTGACTTGGTAGAAAATGATGGAGGTATAGATTCAGAGATAATTAAGTGGCAAGCAGCCCTCCAGGATTTGGAGATAATCGAAAAGCAATGGTTGCAAATTTTGGTAAAAGTCTATGAAGGCGAAGAACTCGATAAGTTCAAGGCATGGACTAAAAAAATGACCAAAATAATTAAGGTCTACAAGAAGCACTAAACCCTTATAGCTGACAAGAGAGAAGAGGTGATAAGTTGGGTCAAAGAGATAGATACTTTCTTCACTTGGGTTGGCCTCAAAGTCTATCAGGATAAAGATAAACAGATTCTACGCCCTTCCAAAGAGGTGGTCCAATAGTTCAAGGATACTCTAGCCAGAATTGATAGTAAGGAAGCCCTGCAGCAACTATTCTTCTTGAAAGATGAAATATGAAGAATGTCTCAGCATGAAGAAGAGATCAAGTTCTTCACTTCTGAATTAACTGCTTTCAAAAAGAAGCAAGAATGAAGGATCGCTAAGATAAGGAGAAAAGATATCAATTTTGAGGAAGTTCAGGAGATAGTGTAGAGGCTTAGGGCATCTCACCCAGAGGTATTTTTTGAGTAAAAATCCCAGGCTCCAAATCACCAGATAGACCAGGCAATATTTTCACACTTGGTCAAATTTCATTAAGGCAGCATTTTTCAGCCTTTCGGCCTTCAACTTTTTGGCCTTTCAGCCCATACAACAAAGAGTATTTTTTTGGCCTTTCGGCCTTCGAAGATTTCAGCCTTTTAGCCTCCTCAAAATTTTTTAGCCTTTGGGCCCATGAAAAGTATGAAATTTTGGACCTCCGAGTTTGAATATTTTAAAGAGCACCTGGGAAATTTTTAAGACATTAAAGTTTTGGGGTAGAGGTTGGGGTCTGAAAAACTGGGTGTTTTCAGCAAGGTCACTTTTCTCAACACCAGTTTGACTCCAGATTAGATCAATGGAAAAATTGAGTTTGTTTTAGAGGAACTAAGGGTCTCCTATCAGTTCCCACCATCAAAAATAGCCCAGGTGAAGAATCCAAGAAGCATCCACCAAGATCAAGAAGAAGACTCCTAGTTCACAGAAGGAATTCTCCTACTTTCTGTCTCTCTTCTTTGGCAGATTTTTCCCTCTTGGCATGAGAAAATGGATTGTAAATGGGTTTAAGAATCCATGCAAGTTACATAGTATCAGCTAGCAGTAGATTACCTTTAGCAAAGTTCTAGTTTTAGTTCTATTTCTCTAGTTTAGACTATCTGATGCCCTAACTCCAAAAATCAGAGTTGTGGATCAAAACTCTATATATTGTAATAAAAAAAACAATGTAAAGGGGCTGAATTTTTAATACAATAAAGATCTACATTGGGTGCTTCATTCGTGGTGTGTGAATTACTGCTATCTATGCGAATTTATTGAATGTATGCTTGCATTATTCTTTATTTTCAGAAAGCCCTTTGTGTTATTGTGTTTCGAATTTGTGCTACTTTTAGTTGGAGTTCGCTGCTATGTATCTACCTTGCTTTGATGAATGTGTGGAGGAGATCATCTTTGGACTTAGTGATAAATCCATCTCGTGGGTGCACACATCTTGGTGGTTTCGTGATTTGATAGATTTTGAATATCTTGCATGAGTGATTACGTCTTCTCTCCAAACGCTTGCATCCATGGAGTAGTAAATTGTGACTTGGTCTGATTTATGCTTCGTGGGTTGTTTCAAATCTCCCCAGCATTCAATTCACAAGGAAGAGCTTACGGCGGTTTATGTCCTTAGGATTTGACTTGTTCTTGAAATTTGCTTTATTTCTTGTTACCCTTCCCTCTTTAAAACGCTGTCATTAATTCTGAAAATTACCATCTTGAAAATACAAAATTGCATTTTATTTACAAACACCCATACTTGTTAAAACAGAAAATACCAAAAAAAGAGAATTAACAATATTTTGTAGTTTGCTATCTTGAACATACCAGCAAAGGCCTCCTTGTGAACAATCACATTTATCTTCAACTGATTAACCAAGCAGGTTGTGATCCGACCCTAGAGAACCTTGGGAATAACTCTGTTAGTCTTTCAAGAGAGGAAATTGAATCTCGAGATCCTAGCAAGTTGGGTTGTTTTAAAGTAATGCTCAATAAAAGTGGCACTTGAAGGAGGGCCTCAAGACTCAAGAGCTGGATAATATTGGATCTTTCTCCCCAGAGAGGTTTGAGCGTGTGTTTAGATCATCTTCGAAAAGAGGCAAGTTTCTCAAACTCACTCACCACCGAAGGGCTCACAGCGACAAGGGTAAAGCAAAAGATAAATCTTCCCATCACCTTGCTGAAACTCGGGATCCTCTTGGATATAAATCACACATCACTTCCCCAACCATTGCTGCAGCCGTTAATCAAAATTAGAACTTGCCAAATCAACATTTGTAGCAACCTTGTCCGATGGCCTTTTTTGCTAACGCAAAAAGCTCACCATTGAACTTTGTTGGGCAGCTCCATAAGTTACCTAAAAATTTGGAGAAGTTTTGTACATGATTCATATATGGAAAATCTAGGACAGTGGAAGAACATATCTACGCCTTCAAGGAAATTTGCAACTGTAAAGAGATTTCCCACCAAGATGTTGTTTGTCATCTCTTCCCATATACCTTGGGAGAATTTGCATACAACTAGTACCTTAATTTACCAAGAGGGTCTATCTCAATATGGAATGACTTCGAAACCAAACTCCTTAATCAGTTCAAATTATATGTCGATCCTGCAGCAACACATCACCAGTTCATAACCATGAGGAAGGATCCTAAGGAGCCCATTGCTATGTTTAATCACCGCTTTCAAAAAATGCATCAAAAGCTGGAAGCTCCTTACACTATACTAGATGAGGCTATCATAAAAGTTTACCTAAAGGCTCTAGAGCCATTCACCTCAATCTTCCTAAGAAGGCTTCCCCTGATAGATAGGGATACAATTGAAAAGGTGTATAATGAAGCCATCACTTTCACTCAGCAAATGGACCCACAAGAAGGAAGCTATGTAGCTATGCCCATCCCAAGTAGTCTTGCTATCCCACACCCATTTGCAGAAAACAATCAAGCCTTGGCCAACCACTTGCCCATGCAAAATCCTATACCGGCACAGCCATGTACAACTGTGCCTCCATCTATTACTTATCCAGGCTACTAAGCTCATAAAATGACATTCGTAGAATAGAGGGTTTGACCCCACAATGAGCCTGATGCCCTCATGGCTTCTGAGTTAGATACCGTAAAGAAGACTTTATCCCAGCTCACTAGCGAAGTTACCAAAATGAAGCTAAACCTACCCCAAAATCAAGGTGGGTACCAATGAGCATTTGCTGGTCCAAATACATACCCTCAGAATCCAAACTAGGGTTTCAATGCATATAGCAACAACAATGCGTAGGAGAAACCATTTAGGCAACAAATTCCAAATCCGCCATGGAACACTAGACCAAATAATGGCAGCATCCCAGCAGATAACACCAATACTTATGAGGCTTCAGAGGCCAATTTTGTCAGGGCTCCAAGTAGGCATCAAGACAATAATATATATATGTGAACAACTCCCAAGACCACTACACCCAGAATCCAAAGGTGGCCCCGGTACAATTCAATGCTATTGTGTTCGATTTTTATGAGTCTGGAAAGGAGGAAAGCTTAGAAGCTTATACGGGAGAAGATGAATTCATGTTCCATTTTCAGAGAGAAAATGAACTTGAATATTTCAAGGTTCATGCCTTCCAGAGTGATCAGAAAAACCCACATAACCTTCAGAGTAGAAAGGAACCCCTCATTGACGACATACCTCAAGGAAAGCAACTGACTCCACCAGATCCTCGGGCTAGTAACAATCCTATACCTCCAAGGGGCCTGAATGCCATACCTTTGATGACAGGTACATATGCTGGCTACCGAGGAACGACCTGGTGAAATGACAAGTACAGTGCATTAGATGAACTCAAGAAAACTAAGGGAAACATCTCTATGTTCAAATTATTGCAGGGTTGCCAATCTCAAAAGGAAGCCCTTTTAAGATCCTTGGATCATTCAAAACTTGGCCCATTGACCAACGACACTAGAGCACCCACGTCCAATGTTAACACATCTGAGGTGTTCCCAGCAGTATTCACAGATAGGATGGAGGTTCCACCATTCTTACTCAGCTTGCGAATGTTTGGGAAGAACCTACATAACTGCCTAATCGATTCAGGAGCCTCATGCAACATTATGCCCCTATCAATTTGCCAAAAGTTGGGGATGGTGCCCCGAGTAACAAATCGGGTGGTCATACAATTAGACAAAACCAAGGTCAGAGTAATTGGTGTGCTCAAAGATGTACACATTCAATTATTCGTAGATCCCTAGATACAAGAATGCATTGATATACACATAGTGGACATCCCCGAGACTTATGGGATGTTACTAGGCTGAGAATGGACTAAATGCTTAAGAGGATGGCTCTCTATAGATTTCACCCAACTTTGGCTACCTTGGAGAGGTTTGAACAACCAGATCAAGATAGATGCAGAATTGAAGCTAAAGAGGATTATCACCGAATACAATGCCTTGAATGAAGTCTTGTTCACTCAAACCGATTTGGACACTTATCAATTGGACGACATTTTCATGTTTCAAATTCAAGAAGGTGAAGAGTCAGACCATAATCCCATCCAAGGTCTCCTAGAGCTGAAGATTGGTGATGACATCTTCCAGAGTTTTGTCAATAGCACAATAGCTAGCTTGCGGCACCTAGGTCAAGACGCAGATCCCAACATCTTATTGCTACCTGGATACTGCCGATTACATCAAGCTAGTCATTTCGAGTTCACATGCCCCAATTCTTAAGAAGCACTGTCACAAGTGTTGGCTCAAATTTCCTAACCAAATGAGCCACCAGAAGCATGGACAATAAAAGGAGAGGTACTTGGGATAGAAGATGGGAGCAACGTCTCACCAGGTATGGACAACCTAGTCCTTGCAAATAGTCCACCTCAAAATCAAGACAGTGGGTCAGATTTGGAAGATAGAATCCTTTCCCTAAACATTCTTAGTGACTGGAGTACCTCAGATGATGGAGCATGTCCCCCTCACAAGGGAATATTGGAAGATAAGGACAATGAACTCCTCAAACCTGGGCATACTCAAAATACAAGAGAATCAACTTCTTCTGACTGTGATGGTGAGAGGGGCCAAAAACCAAGGACCAAGGATTTTTCTAAGAAAAAATTGACCAAACCCATCCCTACTAAACCACATCAGATATGGAAACTACACTTCAATGGTTCTAAGTGCAAACAAGGAGTAGGTGTGGGAATAGAATTAATAAATCTGAGGGGTAAGTCTTTCTATGCTGCTTATAGGTTACAGTTTCTTTGCACTAACAATGTTGCAGAATATGAAGTGTTCGTTCATAGACTCCTCCTAGCTCATGAGAAGGGAGTCAAAATCTTGATGGTGGAAGGAGACTCACAATTGGTTGTCAAGCAGATTTGTAGTCAGTACACTTGCAATGATAAGAGGCTCTCAGCCTACTGAAATAGGGTATGGGATTTAATCAATGACTTTGACGCTTTCAACATAAAAACCATCCCAAGAAGAAAGAATATTGTTGCTGACACCTTGGCTATTTCAGCCAGCTCACTACATCCAATGAAGAAATTAAAACTAAAGAAATTCTTGGTTGAACTTGTTGCAGCCCCAACCATTCCAGATAATGTTACTAACTTTCAAGTCTTCCAAGATGACCAACATATCCTAGAATTCATCATGTGCACCGGCATGTTCGAGAAGCAGATCATAGACAAGGAGGATAATGGTGAAGAAACTGCTGAACCTGAAGAGCCTGATGATCATGGCATCATAAACCTAAAGACCAATGCCATACCCAAGGGAATGGTAGAACTAGAAAGGATCTTTGACAGCGATAAGACTGCTGTGAGAAGATGCCCCGACGTAACACCTAATGGTAAGGAATGTGACACTTACAACCTGGGCACGAAAGAGGAACCAAGAGAAGTCCACATCGAAAAGCTTGGGACCAAAGAAGAAAAGGAGAAAATGGTCCAGCTTCTCACTGAATATCGAGACGTCATAGCATGGAGTTATGAATAATTAAAGACATATGACACCTCAGTCATAGTAGAAAACATCCCTTTGAAACTGGATTCTAAGCCCATTAGGCAATGACAAAGACCTGTGAATCCCACTATGGAGCCCTTGATCCAAAAGGAAGTCCAAAAGTTGCTCGATGCCAAGATCATCTTCCCAATCTTACACTCTACATGGGTTGCAAACCTAGTACCTATAAGGAAGAAGACTAGAGAAATCAGGCTGTGCATAGACTTCGAGAACCTCAACAAGTCCTCTCAAAAGGATAATTATTTGCTCCCATCTCTAGATGAAGTGCTACAAAAGGTTAATGGATCTCAAATGATGTCATTCCTGGATGGATACTCAGGGTATAATCAGGTGATGGTACAGGAAGAGGACAGGCTGAAAATGACATTCACCACTAAGTGGGGGACTTTCGCCTATCGACGGATGCCTTTTGGGATGATTAATGCTAGGGACACCTTCCAAAGAGAAATGGACATAGCATTCAAAGGATTAGTTGGAAGGTGCATTATCATCTACATGGATGATCTCACGGTCTACTCAAAACTAAGAGTTGACCATATAGGCGACCTCATAAAATGCCTCTAGTGGTGCAGAGAGTTTGGGATCTCCCTCAACCCCAAGAAATGTGTGTTTAGGGTAGCTAAAGGAAAGCTCTTGGGGAATATCATCTTTGAAAAGGGGATATCCATTGATGTTGAAAGGGTGGAGGCAATCCTAAAATTAACACCACCTCATAGCTGCAAGGAACTAAAATCTTTCTTCAAAAAGATCAACTTCGTCAGAAAATTCATCAATGGCTTTGTAGAAATAGTGAAACAATTGAATGACATGCTCAAGAAAGATGCCAAGATTGAATGGGCCCTCCCAGCCAAGAATTCTTTCAAAGAGATTAAGACTGCCATCGCCACAGCACCAGTCCTAGCCAGTCCTGACTACACTATCCCTTCCAAGGTCTACTCTTTCACGTTGGAACACTCATGCAAGGGCATTCTCATGCAGAAGAAGAATAGTGAAGACAAAAGACCCATCACCTTTATGAGTTTCCCTTTCAAAGATGCAAATCTTAGATACCCAAACCTAGATAAACAATCATTTTCTCTCGTAAAGGCGGTGAAGAAGTTTAGGCATTATATTTTGAGGAGTAAAGTCATTGGGATAGTTCCAGATGTGACACTTAAATCCCTCCTGATGCAGAATACACTGAAAGAGAAAAGAGGAAAATGGATGGGAATTCTCCAAGAGTTTGACCTAGAGATCCAACCGATGAAATTGGTAAGAGGCCAGGGCCTGACTAAGTTGATCTCTGAGTTTGAAGAAGGTCTGGTCTGCCAAACGTACACTGACCAAGGCGTGATCACCGATGTATGGTACCAAGACATAGTGTACTATCTGTTGTAGAACCATTTCCCTGAGGAAATGAATAGTTCCAAGAGAAGAGCCTTGAAGATCAAAAGTAGCTCTTACATGCTAAAGAGTGGACAACTCTACAAACGCAATTATGAGGGTTTGTACCTAAGGTGTTTGGATAGAACAGAGGAAAAACAAATACTGGTGGAATTTCATGACAAATATGGAATGGGACATGGATCGGCGGAGGCCACAGCTCACCAAATATTGAGGGTAGGGTATTTTTGGCCTACGATATTTAAAGATACTGACGAGCACGTGAGATCCTACCACACTTGCCAAACTAGTGTGACCCGAGAGAGAAATCCAGCAATGCCTTTACAACAGTCTATGAGGTATGCCCATTTGCCCAATGGGGCTTGGATTTTGTTGGAGTGATTAACCCCCCTTCATCTACAGGACACAAGTTTATCTTAACAGCTACCAACTATTGCACGCTCTGGACGGAGGCGCAAGCATTAAAGAATTGTACCACTGAGGTCGTGACCAAATTCATGGAGGAACACATCATAACTAGGTTTGGGATGCCATTCTATCTGGTATATGACAATGCACCCTCTTTCTCTTCGGCCTCACTCATGTAATGGGCCTTCAAAAACTAGGTAATCCTCAAATTCTCTTCAAATTACTATCCGCAAGGCAATGGCGTAGCAAAGTTTACAAACAAAAATCTGACAACAATGATCAAACACCTCCTGGATGACAACTCCAGGGACTAGCACACTCAGCTGAAATATTCTTTATGGACTGATTGCGTAAGGATCAAGAATGTCTTGGGGACGTCTCTATACCAACTAGTCTACAGCTTGCAACTGGTCTTTCCTATGAACCTAAAGATCCCAATTCTAAGATTCATGGACCAATACATAGGGGAGGAAGATTGGGTACAAGTCAGACTCATGAATCTCCTAAAGCTAGAGGAGAAATGAACATTGGCCTTGGAACATGTATCAAAGCATCAGGCTATAGTCAAAAGGTGGTTCGACAAGAGAGCTACCATCAAATCCTTTAGGATCTCTGACCTTGTCCTCATGTGGGATAAGGCAAAAGAAAAGCCAGGCAGCCACACCAAGTTCTAAAGACTATGGACAGGCTCTTACCAAATATCAGAGATCCTGGGGGAGAACACTTTTAGGATGAGCACATTGGATGGAGAGTTGACCCTATTTCCAGTCAATGGGAAATTCCTCAAACACTACTTTGGATCCTAAATGGGACTGTCTTCCATCCCTTGTACCATAGTCACTTTTGCATTTTTTCCTTTTTCTTTGTTGTCCTTGTCGTCAGTCCTTTCTTCCGCTCATGTTTGTCCTTTTGTCGGGGCTTGTTTGTTGTTTTGGGTCAGTGTGTTTTGGATCCAGTCGAGGGTGTCTCATAAGAGGACTAGAGGTATTTCTTAGTCAAATTTCTCCAAGGATGCATGCAGCATAAGAGAACCTTCCCAAAAGACAAAGTAGTGATGATTATCATTGACAGACAAGAAGAAGTTCAAAGTTTTGTCATCCTGATCACAAGACACATTAAGGTACAAACACTAGAGGGCATTATTTTCTAAGGCATTTGTCAGTTGTAGCCAACCTGAGTGCATAGGTGTGGGTACCCACCAATCCCAGAACCCAAGTCTGAACTAAATGCGAAGGCAATAACGAAAGAAAGAAGATCCCAAAAGGGAAAGTGAAAGAGACACTCAAAAGAAAAGTTCCCCAAAGAGGTCACAAGTGAAAAGTCTGGGAAACACCACCTAATCATTGCTCGGATCAGAAAAAGAAAGAAGAAAAGAGGTTATGGACTTGAGTGCATGGAACACAATAGCATCCAAGGCTTGATATATCTCCAAGCAAACAAGAGGAACAAAATGATTTTTTCCCAAAAAATGGAGTTCTCACAAAGAAAGAAAGTTGTAGCCTAAGCAGACAGGAAAGACTTGGGTGATTATGATAACCTCTATCGGGGCTATGGAAGCTCGACTGGCAGTAGAGAAAGGTTATACTTGGGACTTGGGGAAAACATTTTTAGGGATATGGACGCCTCACTAGTAGCAAAGCTCTTTGCGAGAAGCCTTGGTTTTATTTGGAAAAGTTTGGGAATAACTGGAAAGCTCCTCGGTTATCACAATCAAAGGTCAAGAAATGAACACACATGAACACACATAGTGAAACTAACAGAAGAACCTCGGATTGGAGGTCATTGAAGAATCATCAACTCCACCACCTCTTGGTTTGGTTCTACTGCAAAGCTACTTTTCGGAAGAGTGTTGATAATAGAGAAGTGCCTTGGTCATTCCTCCTTTTGTTGGGGCTATTTGTTGTGGGTCCACAACACACACCCCATTTTTTTGGTCCTCTGACCATGGGGACCCCCCTTGTTTTGTCTTTTTCCTTTCGTCGTGTCCCCCCCTTGTAGAGATTCAGTCAGCCAATGAAGGAGTTTACCTAAACCAAGTCAGAAGAGGAAGAAAGCCTTTTTTTTGACCTTTCATCCCTTTTGGCCTTTCAACCCTTTTGGCCTTTCGGAGGACTTAAGTACTTTGAAAGACTAAGATGGCCGAAAGGCTGACAAAAACACCGAAAGGCCAAAAAAATTTCCTCCCTCCAAAATTTTTGGACTTTCAGAGTCTGAAATCTCTGAAAGGGATGACATCATTATGCGGGCTATAAAAGGATGGGTCTTCATTTTGAAGGTCACTTCATCTTTTTTGAGCACTTGGGTTTTTTGGAGAGCTCCAATTTTCTAGGTTTTCTACCGCCTCACTCCTGGATTGCTTTCCATTTTTGCTCTTTCCCTCCATCCCCACTCTCAGCCCCGCTGAGGTTGGTTTCAGCTTCTCCGCTTTGTCTTCTTTTTCGTTTGGTCATAGTTAGGGTTTTTTCATGTTTCTTGGGACTGTCTAGCCTAGGGCATGTTTGTTTCAGCTTGTTTTCATCTAGCCTTTGTGCCTTGGTGTGTCGACAGGGACATCCCTCCCTATCAGCCCTAGGTTTTCTAGTTTCTTTGCGTTTAGGTTTAGGGTCTTGTTGTGCGTTGGTCGCGGCCTTTGCCACAGGTTTTTGGCCTCTAAAAGGCTAAAAATAGGTCTCCTCAAAACATAAGTGCCCTTTCAAAATTTCATCCTTTCGGACCCCCGAAAGGTCCAAAAAGATGAAAGGTCTGAAAGACCAAAAACACTCCCTCGCATGAAGTTCAGCTTTTTGGGGTTTTTTTTTCTTCGGTTTCAAACTTTCGGCGTTCGCAAACACTTTCAAAATTTCGGTGCCTAAAAGGTCTGACAAACCTCATCATTCTAAAGGAATTCTTTTTGAACTTTCAGATGTTTCAGCCTCTGGTTGTGTTTTCAGTGTCCGAAACCCCAAAAGGTTTGAAAGTGCGAAAACTTGCCTTAGTTGTTAATTTAGCTCTTTCTTGCTTGCCTAGTATAAATTGTTCAATAAGTTACTGATACTTGTCTGTTCTTGCAGGAATGACTGAATCAAAGACAACCTCTTCAATGAAATATCAATACAAGGGGAATCCCCCTAGCTCCAAGGTGGGGAACAAACATAGCGAGGTAATTGACACCAACATCAAGAATGTGGATTGGAATGAATTCCTGACCCAGTGCTCCCAACTTGCAAATAGATCTAAGGACTGTATCTCTTTAGTCCTATCTGGGCTAGTAAATACAGTCACACACCCCGCGGCTGTTTCATCTTCAGAATTGATCATCACCCTAGCTCATCATTACTACTTAGATAAGAGGGTGGTAGTAAACTCTGAGGATCAGGTGGTGCTAGACATCAAGCTAGATATCATTGAGGATGTCTTTCACCTTCACAAAGGCATAGACAAATTCTATGACTTTTATATTGAAAAGGGGACCAAGTGGTTTGGCAACAAGGAGCAAGATGTAAATGAGATGATGAATAAGGAATACCTCAAGCAACCACCTCCCAAGAACAAACTAGACAAGATAGACCTCCATAGAGGTTATATGAGAGATGATATCCAGGCAGCTATAACAATGATAAGTAGGGTATATGGGTTACCATAGTCCACCCAACTCAAGCACTAGATGATCTTTCTGATAGAGAGGATCACAGAATGAAAGGTAAGATTCGATTGGGGCACTTTTATTAGTGACAATCTAGATGAGTAGTTGACAGCAATGAAGCATAAACCCAAGTTATACATGAGCACTTACATAGTGTATCTACTAGCTGCCCGGGCAGATTATCCTAGTCTCACCAAGAGGGGGAGTCTGAATGACCCAAATGCATGGCCCCATCTTGTATACCCACAGCTGGTAAAAGGAGCAAACATGCCAGAGGATTCCCTGGATTACAAGATAGTCAATGATGCATTCATATTCACAGTCATCCGATCTATTGAGGGTGAATTTTCTAATGGATGTCAGAAGAGGCTGTTGCTAAATTAAGGGCCATTAGGGCCTATTTTATCCAGTTCAGGATGTTCACATATATCATAATAGCCTAGTCAACTTTGCAACCAAAGAAGTTTCCCAGGTACCCATCCAGCTGGATAATCATATTGGAGATGGCCAGGCATCTCGTGGATGCATACAAGCACATAAAACATAAGAATAAGCACTATTGGGACTTTCCCATCTCTTTGGGACCCTATACACAATAGGACATGAGTGTTTCCAAATCCCTTTCTTTTGAATGGGATAACTGTCCCTTACAAATCTACAAGACAGTAGGAGCCCGCTTTGATCCTATAGGTACTTATAGCCATATCATCGACAAATTCTATGTACATGAGCCACATCTGGAAGATCATTACATAAACTGTATAGATGACCATGAGGTCAGAATCTGAGATTACTATAGAATGAACCTAGCTCTGGAAAAAGAGGTGTTGAAGGTTCCTATTTCCTTGAAGGTATGGGAATGTGATTCAGAGGAAGTCTTAGAAGACATTTACACAGAAGATAAGGTGTATGACTGGCCAATCATGAATGCCGAGGTAGACAAAGATGAAAATGATGACATAGACTTTAGGGCAAGGCACGTGATAAAGACCACTATATCTTGGATCAAGAAGCCACACCGGATGAGTCTGATCCCAGTGAAAACATTAATGGATCCCTCCAGGAAAGTAGAGAAACAACAATGAGAGAAGTCAATAGCTCCTAAATATAAGAAGGCTCCCCCTTAGAAGCCAAGAATGGTGTATAGTCATGAATGACCAGTTGAATATGGCTCCAATCCTAGGCCTAAGAAAACTATAATGACGGGCCAAATTGACCCACCAGCAGGACTGTCAGAACCCCAATCAGGAGAGGGCCCATCTACCTCTGGCCAATCTTCTCCCACCGCTGAGAAGAAAACCTATAAGAGGAAGAAGAGTTCTGAATCTCTATAGTTAGAAACTGTACAAGAGGATCCTGAGGAAGAGGACGCAAGTGAGCCCCTAGTTTAGAAGACCAAGTTGTAGAAGAGGAGAGAAAAGGAGATTACTAAGAAATATAAAGAGGATCCCAAAGAACAGGATAATCCTTCGGATACATTGGGACTAGATGATTTCATGCTTTTTGATTTTGAAGGACTAGAAGACTTTTCAGATTAGGGCCAAGATACACACACTAGGGGACCACCACTCATACAACCTCAAGTATCCCTCACTCCACCACCATCCATACAACCTTAGGTAGCCCTTACTCCACCGGTCCAATTCACCAATCCTTCGATGAATGTTCGTACTACACTAGTAAGCTCTGATTCTTCTCTAGGGCCTAAAGCCCAAGACAGTGGGGTAACTTAGAGTTTAGTAACAGGCAATGTAGCTAGAGGGAGCTATGTCTTCACTCCACCACCTCACATACTTACTCCACCAACTTCCCTACCGACTCCAACACCTCCTCCTGCACCAATTCCACCTCCATCTACTACCACCATCTCCTCATCTCCCACTACAGTCATGACAAAAATTATTCCACCAACTTCAATCCCTTCACCAGGCTCCACTCAAACTGCCAAAGAAACAATAGGCACAGAAGACATATCACCTTTTTAGACCTCACTAGAGGCCATGACCGGTCTCAGGCTAGAAGTGTTAATTAATTCGTCATTCGATGAAGGCCTAGAGAAGGAAGGGGAAAAGGAGGTCAGTGAGAAAGATAAGGAAGAGGAGGAAATACAGAAGGATACAGAAGGGGATAGACTGGAAGAAGGAGAAGATGGACAAGGCAAAGGGATAGAGAAAGAATCAGAATAGGGAATAGCTTTAGGGCAACAAGGCTTGACCTCAATTCTCCATGTGGCACCATATGAGCTAATAACTACCTATGATAAACCTACTTGGTTTACCAAGGAGATACAATGTTGGAAAATAACCTACACAAGTGAACTAGATGGAGAAGATACAAATATAACTGTTGTGAAGCAAGCTTTCCACCATGCAGACGTGAGTGTGCCTGCTAAAACCATGTCATATGTGACCCAAAACACTAAGGGTCGATGGGAAGCACAAATAGCTATCCCACCCCCGAGCACCTCTCAACCAAGGGTTCATTAGAAGACTATACAATCAAGGAGGTAGACTTGGGGGAACCAACTAGAGAAGGGAGCAAGACATTAGCAGCTTTAGGACTCAAGCATGCTCTGGGGTTCATGAGTAAAGACAAGGAGACCATAAAGTCTTTAACAGACCAAAATGAGGCTCTAAAAAGGGTCATTCAAAAGATGGTGGGTCCCATTCACCCAAACTGTTTAGAGGCTTCATTACAAGCCATGCTTGATAAAAGGGCCACACCAAATTTGCCGGCAGGTTTGACTCCGTCGTTCATCCAGGCAGGTGCTGATTAGAAAATTGACTTCAAGAAATTTGGAGAGAAGGAAATTCCATTGATATTTAGGCCATACTAGACCATAATAGTTGAAGTTAATACACTCATTGACTTGGTAGAAAATGATGGAGGTATAGATTCAGAGATAATTAAGTGGCAAGCAGCCCTCTAGGATTTGGAGATAATCCAAAAGCAACGCTTCCAAATTTTGTTAAAAGTCTATGAAGGTGAAGAAATAGATAAGTTCAAGGCATGGATTGAACAAATGACCAAAATAATTAAGGTCTACAAGAAGCACCAAACCCTTATAGCTGACAAGCGAGAAGAGGTGATAAGTTGGGTCGAAGAGATAGATACTTTCTTCACTTGGGTTGGCCTCAAAGTCTATCGGGATGAAGATAAATAGATTCTATGCCCTTCCAAATAGGTGGTCCAACAGTTCAAGGATGCTCTGGCCAGAATTGATACTAAGGAAGCCGTGTAGAAACTATTCTACTTGAAAGATGAAATACGAAGAATGTCTCAGCATGAAGAAGAGATCAAGTTCTTCACTTCTGAATTAACTGCTTTCAAAAAGAAGCAAGAACGAAGGATCGCTAAGATAAGGAGAAAAGAAATCAATTTTGAGGAAGTTCAGGAGATAGTGCAGAGGCTTAGGGCATCTCACCCAGAGGTCTTTTCTGAGTAAAACTCCTAGGGTCCAAATCACCAGATAGATCGGGCAGTATTTTCACACTTGGTCAAATTTCATTAAGGCAGTATTTTTCAGCCTTTTGGCCTCCGACTTTTTGGCCTTTCTGCCCATACAGCAAAAAGTATTTTTTTGGCCTTTCGGCCTTCAAAGATTTTGGCCTTTCGGCCTCCTCAAAGTTTTTTGGCCTTTCGGCCCAGGACAAGTCCAAACTTTTGGACCTCCGAGTTTGAAGATTTTAAAGAGCACCTGGGAAATTTTGAAGACATTAAAGTTTCGGGGTAGAGGTCCTGGGTGTTTTCAGCAAGGTCACTTTTCTCAACAACAGTTCGACTCCAGATCATATCAATGGAAAAATTGAGTTCATTTTAGAGGAACTAAGGGTCTCCTATCAGTTCCCACCATCAGAAATAGCCCAAGTGAAGAATCCAAGAAGCATCCACCAAGATCAAGAAGAAGACTCCCAGTTCAGAGAAGGAATTCTCCTCCTCCTCTCTCTCTCTCTCTCTCTCTCTCTCTCTCTCTTCTCTGGCATATTTTT
Organism: Thuja plicata; assembly: GCA_018584345.1. Classification (NCBI taxonomy): domain Eukaryota; kingdom Viridiplantae; phylum Streptophyta; class Pinopsida; order Cupressales; family Cupressaceae; genus Thuja; species Thuja plicata. The sequence goes on from MU226860.1 coordinate 802,412, forward strand.
CCCTCTTGGCATGAGAAAATGGATTGTAAATGGGTTTAAGAATCCATGCAAGTTACATAGTATCAGCTAGCAGTAGTTTACCTTCAGCAAAGTTCTAGTTTTAGTTCTATTTCTCTAGTTTAGACTCTCTGATGCCCTAACTCCAAAAATTAGATTTGTGGATCAAAACTCTATATATTGTAATAAAAAAAAAATGTAAAGGGGCCAAATTTTTAATACAATAAAGATCTACATTGGGTGCTTCATTCGTGGTGTGTGAATTACTACTATCTATGTGAATTTATTGAATGTATGCTTGCATTATTCTTTATTTTCAGAGAGCCCTTTGTGTTATTATGTTTCGAATTCATGCTACTTTTAGTTGGAGTTTGCTGCTGTGTATCTACCTTGCTGTGACAAATGTGTGGAGGAGATCATCTTTGGGCTTATTGATAAATTTGTCTCATGGGTGCGCACATCTTGGTGGCTTCACGATTTGATATATTTTGAATATCTTGCACGAGTGAATACGTCTTCTCTCCAAACGCTTGCATCCGTGGAGTAGTGAATTGTGACTTGGTCTGATTTATGCTTCGTGGGTTGTTCCAAATCTCCCCAGCATTCAGTTTGCAAGGAAGAGCTTACGGCGGTTTATGTCCTTAGGATTTCACTTTTTCTCAAAATTTTCTTTATTTCTCGTTACCCTTCCCTCTTTAAAACACTGTCATTAATTCTAAAAATTACCATCTTGAAAATACAAAATTGCATTTTATTTACAAACACCCATACTTGTTAAAATGAAAAATACCAAAAAAAGAGAATTAACAATATTTTGCAGTTTGCTGTCTTGAACGTACTAGCAAAGGTCTCCTCGTGAACAATCACATTTATCTTCAACTGAGTAACCAAGTAGGTTGTGACCCAACCCCGGAGAACCTTGGGAATAACTCTGTTATTCTTTCAAGAGAGGAAATTGAATCTCGAGATCCTAGCAAGTTGGCTTGTGTTAAAACAACGCTCAACAGGTCTATAGTTAGAACTATAGAGTAGAAAAAAAAATCCCCCTTTGTAAATTGCTCATTGGGAAAAATTAATTGGAGGGAAAAAAAATGCTCTCTGTTAAAAAAAATACAGAGTTAAATATAAATTTTACACCATTCAAATAAAATTTGTTAGAAGGGACAAAAAAAAGAGAAAGCCCTTTAATATTCCATTTTTAAAAAAATAATTTAAATAAAAAATATATATATATATATATATATGCTTTGCTATATTCATACTCAGAATTTTGAATTAAAAAAAAAAAAAAATATTAACAAAAAAATAATGAAAAAGTGTTTTGGTGGAGGGGGCCACCACATCCCCCACCACCAACCGCACGGTGCCCGACGGTCTGCTCTATGGCAGTACCGCACAGGGCCGTGGGCCCCACAGTGGGGGACCACGGGGGCTGCAGTGCCCGCATGAGACTGTGCCCTGCGGTACATGGAGGATAAGGAGGGGTGGGGGCAACGGGGACCCCCCCCAATATATTCATTTTTGTTTTTTTAAATTTTGTTTAAAACATTTCAAATTTTTAAAAAGACAATTCGGTTTTATATAGTTTTTTTTTTAAATTATTATTGTTATTTTTATTTTTAGTTTAGTTAAATTTATTTATTTATTTTATATTAAAATTTTTATTTTAAAAAGTGAATTATTAATGATAAGAGAATATTTGTTTTATGGAGATTTCATCATATAAAAGTTGTTTAAAATGATGGAAAATAAAAGTATTTGTATTGAGTTAATATTAAAGCCAAATAAATTGTATTTTTTATATACTAATATAATTATAG
>MU226860.1:822058-835252 GCA_018584345.1 Thuja plicata
ATCTGCATGATTAGGTTATTATAAATTTGTTTATCGATGTGCTATTACTGGAAGTTGAATTTGATCTTTCTAAAGATGTGAATATTGCTCATACTTGAATAGTTCTTTCTGAAAGTGCTTTATCATGAATGTAGTATTTTGAAGTGATTATCGGAATGAACTATGTTATGCTTTCCTTTTATATAATGTTATCATGCTTTCGGGTATCTATTGGGCTAGATGACCCGTAGGACATAATCCAAAAGTTTGGGATTGTAATTTTTGCATGGTGTCTGTTGTGATGTTAATTTGTAATTTTATGTTGATATCATGGTCCTGATTTCCTAAAACTAACCTAGATTTTTATATGATGTGCTTTATGGTATTATGAGTATACTATGGTTATCGTTGGTTATTTGAGAACCTACGTAGTCCTGAATGGGTAGGATATGATTTGTGATTATGTATATCTTCATGTTTTGATCTTGAGCCTAGGTAGGTTAACTAAGTGTACAGTAGGGAAGTGGCTTGCAATCGGGGTCCAGGACTCTAAGCGGTTACTAGGTAAACCCATTGGCAAGTTACTTAATAAGTGAAAATATGATACATTAAAGGGGTTTAAAATGAACTAATAAGAAGTCTTGTTCTTTACCCATGCCTTGAGTGCTGTCACATGATAGGATGGGAGCTGGGATCCTTGTCTTCGCAAAAGGATCACTGAGCCACATAGTGTCACCTGGAGGCCAGGGTCAAGAGGTACTACTAGGGTTACCTTCAAGGTTGGACTTGTTTGATGACACTTCCCTATATACAACTTAGGTTGTCCTATGTGTGTCAGTTACCACTGGTGTTGTTTAGTATTCTTTGTTATGGTTTAGATTGCTTCTAGGTTCTTCCTTTGCATTGAAGTATGTAATTGGTTTCGGATTATGTAACCTTTATGTTAGTTCTTTATTGTTGTATCATAGATTAGTTTGTTTAAGTAATTCTACGTCAAGGAATCCTCGAGGAATGTTATCTATGTATGAGTTGCATTTCATGTATGTCATGTACTTCATTGTATCACTTCCACATTGTTATTAATATTATTTGTAAACATTTAGAAAAAAATTTATTCCATGAACTTAGTGTTGTGTTTAGGTTAAGTTCTCCTGGCTTCCCTTGCAGGGCATTACACCATCAATGCCAAAGGGAGAGATTGATGACATGTAACTAATTGAATGTTTGATAATGTTAAGTTGAAGAAAATGCAAGGCATTAAATCAGTTAATGGTTTATATTGTCATTGATGTCAACTTGATATCATCTGTACGGTCATGTACATAATGCCAAAGACTTTAGAGAATCAATGGAACAGATATTATGCTTTCAACAATGCATAAAAGTCAAGTATTCACTAAGTGATAGATAACACCGACGGAGTGCACACCATCGGTAAAGGAAAAGAAAAAGTCATAGTGATGCTCGATGAGAAGAAGATAGTGTTGCCCGATGAAGAAAAATCATAGTGATACCTGACGAGTAAAATCCAAGGATGCCTGACGAACAAAGATCCCAAAGTTGATTGGAGTCACACTAACAAAACTGGCAGTTGTCACCGATGACTAACTGCAGAGTCGACCGACAGAACAGAGAGTTCAAAAAATGACAAAATATCTAGCTGGCAGAGCTTAAGAATAGACTTAACTGGTTGTTTTATTTGTTTTATTTGACCAGAGTTAAGTAATTGATTTAAAGAAGATTTGTACAGTTGGAAAGAAGATAACTACGAGATAAATCAGGAGTTAAAGCTTTAAATCAAATTGGCTGGATTGTTTTTCATGCCAAGGATCAAGAATCAAGAATCAAGAATTAAGGAATATCATGTCTAGATAAGAGACAAGCATAATTCATTTTCACAATCAATCACATACATGGGAAGGGGATTGAATAGAAAGAGGATGCTGAAGAGAAACTGATGAAGGATAAATTCATACTATCTTGATCAATCAAGCTAAAGGAGAGCTAAAGAATTTTGCAAACACCAACGAACAGTGAAGCACAACATCACAGAGAAGAAAGTGTGGAGCACAAAGAATTGAATTGATACATTGATCAGAGAGGTAATGTACTTAACTAGATATGAAAATATGCAATTCAAGTTGCATTAGAAATAGGTCATTGTGTTTTAGTTTAACCATTGAAGCATTAAGTCTCTTAACAGAGCAAGACTTAACAGTTTTTTGTAATTGAGGTATATCCTAACAGATTGCCAAAAATTTTATCGTGAAGATAACATTGAGTGCCCGATACTGACACATAGTCTAAGAAGGAGGCTGATGCAGTTAGGTAGCACCATATATGCCAGATACCTATTGTTCTCATAGAGGTTGATCAATATTGGTTGCATATACATGCCAGCTATCAAGTTATAGACTCATATTAAAATCCTCTAAAAAGGTCACACCTAACAGTGTGTTTGTAACCTTTAACAGGGTTGGCTCCTAACAGGGCTCACTTCAGAAGAGTGAAAATTTGGGGTACTAGTCCCAGTGGTTTTTCCCTTAACAAGGTTTCTACGTTAAAATCAATGTGTTATGTGTATGACTTATTACTTTATTATTTTACATTTCATATATGCATTTATGGATTGATTGGTATAATCTGCATATTTACTGAGTATCGGTAAATAGTTTTACTACTTATCAGTAATTAAGGAGAATAAGGATAGAAAAGGTAAACCGACAGACAGTGAAATCATTATTAGTATTTCAAGGCATCCATCTTGTAGGGACTTAATAATCTGAGGTGTATTGATTGGTGGTTAAATTTTAAAGGATAAAATTTGAGGCCAATGATTCACCCCCTCTCACTTATTACTAACAATAGATTGATATCTTTCAAAAGGCTATCCTCAGAACGAGGCTCAACCTTCAGGAGCCAGGGTTAGATTGCCTCAATACCTATCCATAAAAAGATAGTCAATAGAGATTTTAGGACTATCTCCAGAATGAAGCTTAGTCACCCAATATCTAGGTTAGATTGCATAGACACTCGTTAGATCGAGTTTCAGAACCATCTCCAGAACAAAGCTTTATTTTTAGGAGTTAGGGTTAGATTGCCCCAATTCCCAATATATGAGATTTTTGAGAACCATCTCCAGAATGGAGCTTGATCCTCAAGAATCTGAGTTAGGTTGCTCAGATACTAAATAGATTGAGATTTCAAGAATCATCTCTAGAATGAAGCTTGATCCTCATGGATTCAGGTTAGATTGCCCCAATACCTAATAGATGACAAGATGTAAGGAACAAAGATGCCCCTATTGATTGAAAGTCGTGGAACACCTAGTTTTGACTGTGAGGTACGAAAAATTGAACATGCCCCAAGTGATGAGGTGCCCCTAGCAATGAGGAATTTTTAAAAATTAGATCAGATTGATTGGAATAGATTTCAATGATGTAATCATCCTACCACCTCGGGAGAGAAATAGAAAGATGACACGTCATAATGGAAATTGAGAGAGAGAAATCGCAGATAGATGTTGAATCAAAGATCAAGAAGAACTTGCGAAAAGGTTATGGAAGAATCTGGAAGATTCAGAATAAATTTTGAGTGATTTCGAGGTCGGGTCAACCAAGTTTGACTAGGGTTGACCAGACCTGAACAAAGTTGACTTTTGATGAAAAGAGTAAAAGATTTGAGAAAATGATGATAGGATAAGATTCTGATAAGAAAGCGACGTCAAAAATTTGACTGCACAAGTGTCCGATTGCGTTGATCCCAAAAAAATTTAAAATGCGATTTTGAGCTATATAGAAGTGTCTGATTTCAATTTCGATCATGAAAATAGATTCAGAGCAGTCAAATTAGCTAGTTGTGAAATTTTCACTCAAATCAGAGCACTTTTGATAATTAGGTCAAAACCTATATATGAGTCCAAAAGGTTATTTTCAAATCATTTGCATCCTTTTGAGAAAAGAGCTTTGAGCGAAAATGGTGGTCCTCATGAGCACTCATCGTTTCAAGTGATCTAGGTGGCACATTCAGCCAGCAGCATACAGACCCCAAGTAAGTGGTTGATTCACCTTTCTGTGAATTCAAATTTGATTTATTTTAGTCAAATTTTCATTATTTTTGCACATTTTTAGGAAGTGGTCCGCGGGTTCTCGTGCGAGGAACTAGTTTCTTTGCGCGGTCCGTGAAGAACTCTCGCATAAGAAACTGCCAAAAGGCAGATTCTCACGCTAGTCAATGGGTATCCTTATGTGGGAGGGTACCCACATCTCACATGGGAAACCATTTGACAGGGTTTTTCTCATGTAGACAACAATGAAACTTCGCGTGGGGATACAACTTTGCACGGCCCGAAAAACTTCTTTGTGCGAAAGGCTGCTTCTTCGCATGGAAATAACTTAACAATTTGAATACAAAATGTGTCCATGTCACATCCAATAGCATTTGTGTCAGCATTGTTCCTATCTGTAGGATGTCTATAATGATTTAATTCTCATTTTAGCATTGATTATCGTGAATCATGAGCTGAGTACTGATCATGCATTGTTTGCATGTCTTGCAGGTTGACTTCCCAGATATAGCATTTAGGTCACATCATCCAGCTATCAGTGGGCTGGTGAGACAGTTAGATGATGCAGAGATTACACATATTGACAGTTTGGGCCTATCACATCTTTGTGAGGTACCTGAGATTCAGGTAAATTACAAACTTCTAGGAGCTTTGGTGGAGCATTTCCATTCGGAAATGAACACCTTCCACCTTCCTCAGGATGAGATGATAGTGATGATAGAGGATATATACAGGATTGTTCAGATACCCTTCCATAGACCCAGAATGGAGTATGAGGTGCAGCCACGGCCAAGTACATTGGTGCTATGAGAGATCTTACAGGATGATCTTCTCGTGGGTAGAGCCATCCCATGGGAGGAGTTGATCAGAGATTACGGGCCCGAGCACCGATTGGCCGTGGTGTTGGCAGCATTCCTTGGATGCTATATGATGTCAGATCATGGTCAGCATGGTTTTGAGTGTGGTTGGGGCCAGATGCTTCAGAGGATGCTAGTAGAGCTTGTCAGATATGGGTGGGGTGCTGGCCCATATGTACCATGAGATGCATGAGATCACCTACACAAAGGCGAAGAGTATGGTAGCATGAGTTTTCATTCTATAGGTGTGGGCATAGGAGCACCTGCTAGTTACCCAACCTATGTGTGAGGATCTAAGATAACCATTGGAGCTATATATATAGCTATAGAGGTTTGATTACTCAGCCCGTGCTGGGTAAGACAGAGCAGTGACGAGCTTAGCTTGATGATCTAGTTGCTATAGTATGGCGACCATGGAGGTTGACAGAGGATTGGGATGATACCAGCAATCAGCTGGGTTACATGCTTGTGTCATGACCACTCATTGGTAGTTCTATATCTATTATTGAGTGGTTCCCCATTTCACGTGTCTGGTGGCAGTTTGGCCAGGCACAAGAGATCTCATAAGAGTATTGTTCCTATGCTCGTTTCACTGATGAGCTTAGGAAGGGATGGTCAACCAAGTTAGATACTCATCGATGTATGATCAATGTACGAGCCCTGGCACAGACTCAATGGGATTACTTGAGCAGGATTGTAGATGGTGGCATGACCATAGAGTACTGGGAGTATTTCATTACGTATCCCTTCCCAAGTTTTATAGATCCAGAGGGCATGGGAGCGCCAGCGCAGGTACCAGTTCCTCCACCACAGCAGGTACCACGGCCACTACCAAAATAGGTACCATAATAGGGGCCATGACCACACACTATACAGGTGGACATCCCTACATGACAGATGCAGATTGATCTTGGGGCGAGTAGCAACAGACGACAGAGCAGTAGGAGGATGGCTGCATAGTTAGAAGATGTGAAGGAGTAGGTGGAGCAACAGGAGTTACTATAGGAGGACCCGATGTAGGAGGATCAGCCTGCATAGGATCCAGTACCTGGAGATGCATTATCATAGGCACAGGAGGCCCTGCGGAGAGCCAAAGAGAGGGTGCAATAGCTGGGGAGGCAGGTTATAGACTTGCAGGTATAGGTTTCCATGCAGGATGCCTAGATTTTAGATAGAGATTGAGAGCAGCAGGATGTTCGAGGGTAGCTAAAGAGGGCTCAGGAGGAGACTCGACATCAAACCACCCAAGAAGCCTATTACTACGCATCCTATATAGGGGTGGTGCCTAATGAGGCATCGCAGGTGGCTAGATTTTCCTTGTATGCTAGAGGATTAGAGGGTGCACATGCACCATCTCCTCCAGATATTCCTCCTCATCCACCTCCTTTAGGTGATGAGGGAGAGGGCCAGAGCTAGATTTGATATATTGAGAGATGAGATCATATGATGTATCTGATGCATTGNACTATTTTTGAGATAGACTGTTCTCGAGTAGCACCATTTTGTATTGTATTGACACATTAATATATATATATATATATATATATATATATATATATGAGCTCGTCTTTTGGTATCATCACATTTGTCACATTTTATTGTTTATGAGATGTTTCCTATATGCTTAGATGTTTAGATGATTTAAAATTGCAAGAAAATGAATGAACATGTTTTGAATATATGTAGATTTATGAGATGCACATGTATATATTTAGGAGTTATGTATGCGATGCACATGCCGATTTAGATGCAGATTTGTATGTATGTAGATGATTTATGTGAATGCACTTGTGAATTGAAATATGTAAATGCAATGTGTAAATGATAATGCAAATGTAATATATATGGTTCTAACATCTCATGCAGGGTGTCTAGATGTGTGACAGATTCTAACCAAGAGAACATGTGAAGAATCAAGAGCAAGAATCGAACACTTGTGCAATCGTGATGAAACTAGGACTCTTGAAGAAGAACTCCCCAATGTACAAATCTAGGAGAATGCAATGAAGTGAACATCGAATTTCTGCCACAATGCAAGTCTAGAATGAAAATGCAATCCTATGCTAGATGCAATCCCTAGGACATGGTTGTGAGACCCATCGTATAATCATCATCATTGAGATTTTTTGTAACATTGGAGTTGATACAATCCTTACTGGTGCCACTACGACCATAAGAATATGAATATGACTTTCATCAGATAAAATGTAGGAAATGAACATAAGCACCAGGGCACAAAAGCCAAGATGACCTAAACATTATTTCCAGTTGATGTTGCAAGAGTACACCAGTATTGAGGCATACAAATCCAAGATAACCATGAGTATGATTGTGTGTAAACAAAAAAAGCAATAACAGTCAAGGAGATAGTACCGACCTCACCATGGCGTACAAATAAACAAGATCGAGTGATGTGAAGCTTTTCCACCTTATTGAGGGAGCTCTTATCACATACACCCTATTTATTTGACATTGCCAAATCATCAGGACTACACCAACAAGCAGTAGACAAAGAAAATATCAATGAAATTCATGAGAAAAGACAAAATATAAAGAAAGCGTCAATCATAACTCAGCCAGTTTCAAAGTTTTTGAATATGTATGTGTATAGGGGTGTTGAAAAACACCGTTGTGCTTGTGAGTGCATTGTGTTTGATTGTTATCGATAGATGTTTACATTGGCGATGTCCAATGTGTGTTGAAAAACATAGATGTGTCCAAAGATAGTGTTGATAAACACTATTTTAATTGGGGTGTTGAGAAACACCAGTTTGTGTCATTAGAGTGTTGTCCTTTAGAACTGACAAGAATATTGACTCAAGTGTAAACAAAGATACTATCAAATTTGGGGACCTATGCTCCTAGTAGCGATGACTGACTTGATGTATGTTACAAGGACAAAATAGATTTGGTTGCCCCAGGCGTATGGCACTGAAGCAATGTCAAGTTAGTAGGGTTCGCAAAGGAACCAAAGTGTCATGAAAGTGACCGAAAGCTATGTACAAACTAAACCAAAGAATTTTCAAGATTGAGTATTGATACATAGAGCGTTTGAGTATAACTCCAAATTTAACGGATGTGAGAAATATAAATAGTATGGAAATAGTAGGCAGATGTAGTGAGAACCACTAGTTACTGACATGAGAGAGATTCTCGAGATCGTAGTACTAGCTAGACATCAGTAGGCAGACATAGTGAGAACCATTGGTGACTGATGTTAGGGAGATTCTCAATTAGAGAGATCTTAGTATAAGCTAAGCGACAGTAGGTAGACATAGTGAGAACCACTAGTGACTGTCATGAAGTAGATCCTCAAAAGGTAATAGGACAGTGCCCCCTAGACCAGGAGGGTTGTCCTGAGAATATGACCAGCTTCAATCCATGTAAGTTGGTGTTTTGACGGGAACTAAGAGAATGCGGAAAAGCAAATGCAAGTAGGAAAGCAGGAAAGAAGCAAAGAAGGAAAGAAAATGTATGAAGCAAAGTGGTGCTATGATAGATATAGCAATGTAGAACAAGAGGTGCCTATTTACTAGGTTTTCACCTTCTTGGCAGAAATTCTTTTTTTGCTACCATGACGCCTATTTGCCAGGTTTTCATCAATGACACTTTTTTCTTTTTCTCTTTTTTTTTGTTTGTATTTTTTAATTTTTAATTTTTTTTTTGTATTTTTGGAATATATGATATTTTTGGAGATACATCGAAGTGCCTATTGCTAGATTTTCACTAAGATGATCATTTTTTTCAAGACATTTTCAGATGTTTAGAATTTTTTTAGGACTTTACTATATACATGAGCACACTGAAGATGTTTCATTTGTAGAACCATTTCAGATGAAGAGCATTGATGGGCTCCTTGAGTTTCTCCCCTTCAGTAGTAGAAATTTGATAGGTGCCAGACCTAAAGACTTCAGTGACAACATACAGACCAAGCCAATTTGGTTCAAATTTTCCCTTCTAGACCCAATGTTGTTGATTCTTAGGGTTCTCCTTCAGAATGAGGTCACCCGCCTGGAATTCCCTTGGTCAAAATTTCTTGTTATAGCTCTTGGAAATCCTTTTTTGGTATGCTCTAAGGTGATCAAACCCAATTGCCAATGTTCATCAAGTAGTTCTAGCTCTTGTAGCCAAGATATTCTGTTATCATCATCATTAATGAGGCCTTTCAAAGAGACTCGTAGAGAAGGAATCTCAACCTCAATTGGTAAGAAAAAATCTACTCCATAAACCAAAGCATAGGGCGTAGCCCCTGTTGGTGTTCTTATGCTTGTCCTATGTTGATGTTTATAGCTTCGGTCAGATAAACATAATCATGGATGATAATCTCAATCAATAGAATGATTTATGAGTTATATATATATATATATATATATATAATAATAATAATAATAATAATAATAATAATAATAATAATAATAATAATTGAGTTTATTATTATTATTACATATTTTATCATACATAAATACATAATTATATTTGGATATTAAATCATAATTCATTATATTAATTTATTCTATGTGGAATAAATAGTCATCTTTATGTTTAAACAAACTATCGATTATGTGTAATGTTTGCAATGTTTAATGAAGAGATGTATTGGTGGAGAGACATGTCTCCACATATGTGGAGACATGTCTATCCATCGTTATGTCTTCTCACTCATATACATATAATCCAAAATAGATTGATTGAAGGCAAGTACAGAAATAAAATAGTGCAAGCCAATATTACATCCATCTCCATCATAGATGTTGAGCTGTACTTCAACATGGTATCAGAGCCAGGTTTCTTTGGAGAAAGCTTTACCGCTTAAAGAAAGATCCTAAAAGACATATGGTTTTCCCTTGGCTGTGTGGTTGTATTGGTTGCTATGATTGAGTGCCTATATTATTATGAGAAATAATATTCCCATGCGTGGCATGGATTGGGATGAGCATTATTTCATTTACAATAACATAGAAATCACAATCTTATATTATCACAGAGGATAATTAAGATTATAATACATATATATTACCGCATAAGACAAAAGACAATAATACATATTGAAGACCTATTGGAGATCGCAAATTGGATTCAATATAGAAGGGCGATAAATTGAAATAGGGAGGAGATAAATAAAGCAAAGACTATAGTAACATTTGGTGCAACTATACCAATGCCTGGAAGATTGATAAATTATTTGAGATTTCTAAGGTCCGTTGTTAAGTCCTGAAACAATGGAAGACTTATATCTATCGTTATTCTAATTCTTAGCGTATAATATTTTGAGGCTATCGTGAGTGTTGGGTGCACATTATAGCATGCTCTCCTTGGCATTATTGGGTGGTGTGACTCCCCTATTTAAGGACAAAATCTTTAGTCACAAAGTCAGGTTTCATTCTAATTGGCGTTAGTGGATAATACACAACTGGAAATTTTGGAAATAATTTGTGGTCGGCATAAGTTTCCAGATAAAAGTGTGAGTCTTAGACAATAACGTGGTATACCATTTCTGGTCTTATGACTTTGTGGCTGAAGATAGGTGCAATATTATTGCAAGCATATAGACTTGTTTGAAAGAGGAACTGTTATCAACACCGGAGATTGTGAAATGTACTTCTAAGTTGAAATACTCTACTTTTCTCTAATAACACTTGTGAATGACTAAATTTGGAATAAACAACATCCCAACCAAGTTGTATCACCGACTACAAGCAGGAAGTAACACTAAGAGTGAAAATGTCTTTGGCATATTCGGCAAGAGCAGTAGCTATTGTAGTTGGTTTTTAGCTATCTGGAATATTGTCAGAGCTATGTTGAACCAATTCAGGGATAGATGTCCATTGCAGTCATTTCAGCAATAAGGGAATATTTGCTGAAAGTCTAGAGGAACGAGCTTCAACATAGTGTGGTATCGTTTGAACTTCTTGGAATTGTGTACTTATCGTGAGCTACTACCACCCCATTCATTCTTAAGGAGTGCAATTTGGTAAATTAAAATATTTATCGAAGTTGGAAATTACTAAATATTTGTTTGGGAGCTGAAAATTAGCGATTGCCTAGGCCAAACGTTAGTTCAAGGGAAATAATATTATTTGCGGAAACATTTTTGAAGGCGGATTATAGAGATTAATCAATTTATCAAAAGGAGTAGTATTTTGTGAGACAAAGAATGTGTGGGCCCAAAGTGTATTGAGACAAATATTATTCATGGAAAATTATCTAGTTCGGAAAAAATATTGAACGGGCTTAGAGGCAAGTACTTGGGAATTTTGTATCATTTCCAAAGGCTTAGATATTTCTAAAGCTTGGTAATTATAATAAAGCCATGGCAAGTGAAACAATGGGGAAATAATATTTATCGCAAATACATTGTTGTGAATGGTTGCTCGAAATTATTATGTCTACCATTATTTCCCAGAAATGTAAGTTTTGGATAAATTAATGACAAATGCTCTGACGTTGGTCAGAGATATGTTATGAGAAATCTGAAAAAAGGATTTTTGGTAGTTACCAAATATTGGCGTGAATTCCTAATTTTAGCTTAGCTCTTGGAAACGACATAGGTAGTCTTCATTCATATTGTGGGATGAAATTGAAAAGTCATCGACTACTCTTGTGATTACTGTGAGTGTATTATGTGTCATTTAGAAGCCATAGTGCCATGTGAAGACTTCTAACTTTGCACGTTGGCTAACTTTAAACTAATATCACTGCACAACATTATAGGGGAAACAAAGTGATACCAGAGATGGAAATTGAAGGAAGCTATCATCATGCTACCTTGAAAAAAAAAAGAGAGAGAGAGAGAGAACTTGATGCTTGAAGTTATGGGACCGAGTTGAATATGGACATCAATTTTAGAGGGAGTGTGACAATCAATTAGAAGCAACCTTGGACAAGAAGGTCAGCAGGTTGATATCACACTCAAAAGAAGTTTGACATTTCAGGCAACCTTAAATGAGAAGGTCAAGAGGTTGATGCATGTACTTAGAGCTTCAGATGGAAGTCACATTATCATGAATGTCTGGTGTTGCAAATTATTGAGATAAATCCACAGTTTATTACATTCACTCATGTTACTATGGAATCAAACAAGTACATTTGTGTACGAGAAATCACTCTTGCGAACAATGTTCTGATCATTGAAAAAAAAATAAAAAAAAACAAATCATGTGCCAGATGATGAGAGTCTCTTGGAGAAAGATATCTTCCTTTATTGGAGTATGTGAGATGGTATGATTTCATGACAAAGGGAGTAGCTAGAGAATCTGCATCAGCTAGCATCTTACGAACTTGATTTAGAGGGAGTAGACCATGGAGAGATTGTTTCTCTAGTATTTAGACAAGGTACATTATCACTGAAGATTGGATGATCGATATTCTCACCAAGCCTTCTGCCAAAGTAAAGTTTGTGCATTTTTTGAACAAGCTTGGATTTGTGGAGAACAAAGCCCTTGTTGAGAGGGAGTATCAACATCAGTGATTTTTTTATATGTACTTTATTCCATTCTTCTCTTTGAGAGAGAAGTCTAAGGTGAAAGCCCTTGGTTTCACCCTCTGAGATGAGTCAAGGTGGATGTCGTGTGTGTGACTCCATGACTTATGGGCCCTCTTGTGAACATTGGAGAAAGGTGACGACTTTTTGAAAATGAACACTTGTATTTAATTGATGTTGTGAGGTGATGACTTTGCAACATCTCCATCATGATGGATATCATGTGACTTGATATCCGTGGACATGTCATGATGGTTAGTATCTCCTAGACATCATGGTAGATATCATAAGGCTGATATCATAAAAACAAACAAAAAAACAAACAAACATAGATGATTTAGAGATCTTCATGGTGGATATTATGTAATGTAATATCTATAGACTTGCCATGATTTATCATGTCTATATGATAAGTATCACATGTATGATACTAGTGCACATATCATACAAGACATATTTGAGTAATTGGTGAATATCATGGACTTGATATTTGGAGACCATTACTCTGAGTAATTGGTGAGTATCATGGACTTGATACTTGGAGACCATTACTCATGATAATCATTGTGAACAATTGGTGAATACCTTGTGAGTTGGTATTTGGAGACCATTGTTCTGAGTATTTGGTGAGTGTCATGGACTTGATACTTGGAGACCATTACTCGTTATATTAGAAAAATGATATATATAAGTCTAAAATGATTATCCATACTCACATATCATACAAGAGTACTTGGTGAATATCATGGACTTGATATTTGGAGACCATTACTCTGAGTAATTGGTGAGTATCATGGACTTGATACTTGGAG
>MU226860.1:836049-846656 GCA_018584345.1 Thuja plicata
CCACATATGTGGAGACATGTCTATCCATCGATATGTCTTCTCACTCATATACATATAATCCAAAATAGATTGATTGAAGGCAAGTACATAAATAAAATAGTGCAAGACAATATTACATCGATCTCCATCATAGATGTTGAGCTGTACTTCAACATCCTATATGCCCAGAGAGTTGGATTGATCTGGAGATGCCAATCTCATCCAGATTTGTGCACTGTGCGATGAAAGATTTTAAGGATTGTCTTGTTTGATGCTTCTGCCTATCCATTACCCTGAGGATAATAAATGGAAGACCAATGCTGGGTGATTTTAAACTTAGAGCATAGCTCTGTCAAATCCTTGTTTTTGAACTGCCCCCATTATCAGTGATTATTGCCGAGGGTACACCATACCTGCATATGATGTAGTTGAGAATGAACATTGCTACCGATTTTCCATTGGAAACGGTGAGAGGGACTGCCTCCACCCACTTGGTAAAATATTCTATAGCTATGATGATGAACTTATGTCCATTTGAGGATAAGGGATGAATCTGACCCACCAAATCAAAGGCCCATTGTTGGAATGACCATAAAGTAATGTAGGGAATAAGCTCCTTGGCTGGAGCATAAATTAGATTTCCATGTAGTTGACACTGTTTGCAAGACTTAGCAAACTATGTGGCTTCTTTCTCCATGTCTAGCCAATAGTAACCAACTCTAATAAGTTTACGGGCCAGTGTTAGGCCGTTAGAGTGAGACCCACAGATGCCTTCATGCACCTCTACTAATGCACATTTGGACTCATCGGGTTCTAAACACCTAAGAAGGGTACCATCTAAACCTCGCATATACAAGTTGTTAGCTATGATTACAAACCGTGAAGCACTACAGATTAAGTGAAATTTCTCATTTTGGGTGTAAGTGTCTAGAACAATCTGGTCATGAAGGTAGGGATAAATATGATGGTAGCGGGATGAGTCATGTCCAATGATAGAAAAAATCATCCAGGACTTAGGGGAATCATAGGTTGGGTAGCGTAACATCTCCACTAGGAATTCATGTTGAAAATCATTTTCTGGCATATGTAGCATGGAAGCAAGAGTAGCCATTGCATCAACAGCTTTATTGTCTACTCTTGGAACCTGTTGAAATGTGATATGAAAAAAATATTTTCTGAGGTCATTAACCAGTCGTTTATAAGGAACCAACTTGTCATATTTTTTCTTATAAATATCATTAACTTGATTGATGACTAATTGTGAATCTCCAAGGACATTGAGCTCATCCACTCGTCACTCAAGGGAAATATTCATACCATTAATCAAGGCTTCATACTCAGAAATGTTATTTGTACAAGGAAACAACATCTTGTATGCTTTTGGTAAAGAGTACCTTTGAGGTGTTATGAACAGTATCCTAGCACCTGACCCCTGTTGGGTAAATGAACCATCAACGAACATAGTCCAAGATCGATGTGTGAGAAGTAAGATGGACTCATCTGGAAATTTGATGTTCAATGGTTGATGATCTACTAGAGGTGCTTCTGCCAATTGATCTACAATTGCTTGTCCCTTGATGGCTTTTCTTTCTACATACTCAATATCAAATTCACTGAGAAGCATGACCCATTTGGCTAGCCTACCTATGAGGGTAGCTTTACTGAGAAAATATTTTAGAGGATCAATCTTAGCAATGAGGCATGTAGTATGAGCTAGCATGTAGTGTCATAGTTTCTATGTAGAAAATACCACTGCGAGGCAAGCCTTCTCTATAACAGAATAGTTTGTTTCATATGAGACCAGAGTCCTGCTAATGTAGTAGATAGCCCTTTCTTTGTTGTTTTGATCTTCTTGAGATAATAGGACACCCAATGATGTATCTGTAGCAGAGATGTAAAGTATAAGCGACTTCCCATGAATAAGAGGCATTAATATTGGCGGGTTCGCAAGATATTGTTTGATTTGTGTGAACCCCTCATCACATTCTTTGTTCCATTTGTAGGTCACACCTTTGTCTAAAGTCTTAGTGAATGGTTGTGACTTATCCACCAGTTGTGAGATGAAGCGCTGGATAGACTGTAAGCGGCCTTCAAGTCCTCTCATTTGTCAATATTCTTTGGTGGTGGCATTTCCATGATAGCTTGGACTTTCTTAGGATCCAATTCTATGCCTTTTGTAGAGATGATATAACCAAGCAGTTTTCCAGATGTTACGTTGAATGCACATTTCTTAGGATTGAGCCGTAGACTAAACTGTTCCATGCAATCTAGTATAGGACCTAGATCTTCAAGGTGTTTCTCTTGTTGCATGCTCTTAGCTAGAGTGTCATCAACATAATCTTCCATTGTTTATGCATCATGTCATGAAATATAGTGGTGACAGCTCGCTGATATGTAGCACCAGCATTTTTGAGTCCAAAGGGCATGATGTTCAAACAAAAGGTGTCCCATGCATATGTGAAAGAAGTTTTCTCTTGGTCTTTTGGCGTGATCTTTATCTGGTTGTAGCCAGAGAAACCATCCACTAGTGAGTACATTTCATATCCTGCTATCATATCTACAATCATATCAATATTGGGCAATGGAAAGTCATCCTTAGGACATGCCTTATTCAAGTCTCTGAATTCTGTGCAGACTCGAATAGATTTGTCATGTTTTAACACTGGAACAATGTTAGAGATCCATTCTGCATAGTCAATTGCTCTAATAAATACTACCTTAAGAATTTTCTCCAATTCATATTTGACAAGTAGAGCCACATGTGGATGCATTTTCTGAAGCTTTTGTTTGACAGGCTTGATTCCTGGTGCAATGGACAAATGATGCATGATTAGATTAGGGTCTAATCTTGGAATATCTAAATATTTCCATGCAAAGTTTATCTTTTTTTCTCTAGAAGAATGTAATGAATTCTTCTCTTTCTACCTCAGATAATGATTGTGTCAAATGAATGATCTGAGGTTTATCTTCTATACCCAAGTTGATTGGTTGAGTTGGTTCAACTAGCACAGATGATCGTTCCTGGAAATGACTTAGAAGTGTATCAAGTATCTCATCCTCAGGCACCTCAGAGAGGTTTTCACCCTTGGGTACGTCCTTTATTTTGACTTTTTTAGGCTCTTACACTGCCACAATGCGGTTTTCACCATTAGAGTGCCTATTTTTTCTTCTTTTGATTTTGTATCTGAGATACTTGATATCAGCCTCAATCATGTTGACACTTTCTTTACTAGTGGAGGACATTACAAGTTTGACAACATTGAGGTAATAGGCAAGATCATAGTCATTCTGGAATGTAAGGACTTCATTATATGGGTAGGGAGAGTTCCAGTCTATAAGCTTGAGATGGTGGAGTGAAAGAGAAGTGATGAGTTCAAGGTATAATCATCGAAAGCATGGACTAGCAAGTCAAGACCTAGAGAAATATCATCCAAAGGTGTAGTCAAATTCCTTTGACCCCTAGCGACCATAGTAGATGACATGTTAACATCGATGGAATTAGAATCGCTTAACCTTACACTAGACCCTTCACCTACTTTGAGAAGGTTTTCATATGTATCCACTATTGCTATATCCATGTCAAAAGGGGTGCTTGAAAAATTGTTAAACTCATATTCATGAGAGTCCATTTCATCATTAGGTTTCATATTAAGAACATGGGTGAAATCAACTCTTTGCCCCCAGTTGGGATGAGTTCTGCCTAAACAACTTTGCTATGGTCATATGAGCACCGTTTGACATAGGTGCCTCATCAATACTTGCAACATCATCTGCTTCTTGTTTAGTGAGGAGTGGTTGGGTTTGATCATGTTCAAACTGCTATTGGAAGTGTATTGGTATGTACAAATCACCCTGATGACCTGAATTGACAATGTGCATTTCTTTCCATCGCTCATAGGTTAATGGAGAAAGTGGAGTGCTTACATCAGATTCACTGTCAGTCTCGATTGTATTAACACATGGTATGAAATAATCTGGCTCAGCAAAGAATGCTGCCAGATCTAGAGGAATGGGACAAGGTAAGTAGTCCTCCTCAGAGCTATCTTTAGACTCTTCAATTTTATATGTACCTTCAGGCATTGGTTGTTAATCTGTGTGAAGTAAAAATTTGTTTATCCCCAGTTGAAATGTGAGCTTCTTGAAGCCTATACCTATAGAGTCATGTGTTCATCAACCAATAGCTTTGAGTGGTGCAACCAATCCTTTATGGTTCACCCCTATAGGACCATTTCCTTTGTAGCCAAAACATTGCATAATAGTTAGACCCTTGCCATACTGTTCAGGTCTTATGTCATAAGGTGGAGTGATTTGTTTAGAAGTGTCCTCTTATTTATAGATCTAGGCTTTAATAGCCCTATTTTCAGCATCTTCTTCAAATGGTATCATGGCCTGTACAAAGGTACCACCATATTTTGTTTGAGGAAGAACTGTAGAAGGTTTAGTGTCCTTTGAAGGTCTCCCAAAAGAACATGGAGACAAAGGAAGAGATGTAACAAATAGCATGGGTTCAATTTGATATCCTCCCATGTCAATTTCCTTGAGTGTCAGAGCCTTTTCCATTTCCTTCAGTTTAGTCTCAAAGAACTCAGTAGACTCTTTGTTGGTGGGCACAAAGATGTCAGTAGATTTTGTGAGTGCATTGTAATCATAGTGGGTATTAGCAGGTATAGTCACTTCAAATCCTTGGAATGGGAACTTAATGCACTGATGGTATGTTGAAGGGACAAACTGCATTTCATGGATCCATGTCCTTCCCAACAGAATATTGTAGGCTAAAGGAATTTCAAGCACTTGACAGATAACATCCCTTTCAACAGGGCCAAATCTGATTGGCAACACAACTAGCGCTTTAGATTTCATTCTTCTTCATCATAGGCCTTAATAGTAATCTTTTTGTGGGCATCTATGTAGTCTTTTCCGTAGCCTAACTCAGTAAGGAAACTAGTAGAGTAAATGTTGAGGCCAACGTCGTTATCTATGAGAACATGGTGAACGTGCTTTGGACCAATCATGACTTCAATGTGCAAGGGTTTATTGTGTGGGTGACTCAAAGAGTGGTCATCTTCCTCAAAGAAAGAAAAGTAATGAGAGGAGGTCAAGTGACCTACCATGGATTGAAACAGGTCAAGATTGAGATCTTTTAGCACATTTGCCTCAGTGAGGGCTTTGTCAAGGATCTCCCTGTGAGCAGGGGAGATTTTTAGTAGCTTGAAGATGGTGATCTGAGTGTTAGTACATTGTAATTGATCTAGTATGCTAGAATTGGAAGCATTAGATGAGGAACTTGATTTCAGATTCTTTTTGGCAAAGCCAACAATAGCTTTGTCTATATGTTGTGTGGGTGTAGACATAGAAGGCTTAGGGCCTTTGAGAATGATCTTAGCACGAGATCGAGTAACAAAATTTTCACTAACCGTAAACTATTCTTGTTTGGAGGGTTGAGGCGCAGATCCTTGCAAGATGAAAGGAGTTTTGGGCTTGGGAGTATCTTCCCTTCCCTTGAGAATGACAATGCTACAGTATTCAGTATCAACAGGTTCAACCATATTAATGACATTATCGTTATTGGTGTATGTATAGTTGACCTTGGCATTAGTATTCTTGCCTTTAGATGATTCACCTTTCCCATGAGGATGAAATGGGTCTTTGAAAGATTGGTGGTCTGAGTTCTTGTTGTGACCTCTTACAACAATAACCTCACTATCAATAAGGTCTTGGATCTTGTGTCATAATTGAATGCAGGTAGCCATCTTGTGACCCTTATTCTAATGGTAATCACAATATGTAGATTCATTCCACCAAGATGGTCGAGGTTGTGGATCAAAAGGATGTGAGTTATCTAGAGGAGTGAGTAAATGGTTGTCCAAGGGATTCTTGTAAACCGCATCAAGAGGTTATCTTAAAGGAGTGAACTCACGCTTGGGTCTAGGAGCCCAAGGTTTAGATCTGGAAAAGTGATAAGTACTCGGTTTGGATTCTTCCATATCCTATTCAGTGGCTTTGGCTACCTGCATTGTGGTAGTGAGATTAAAAGAAGCCTTTGAAGGCTTGGGAGTCACACTGTCTACAACTCCATCATTCACAACATTCAAGTTCTTGTTGGGAAATTTGGGTTTATCTTTGCTTGAGGAGGAGGACCCTTGTTTATTTTCCTTGTGTAAGGTTAGTTCTCCTTTCTTGACCATAAACATCTCAATTCTCACAGCTTTCTTAATCATGTCATGAAAGGTTAAAGGACCTTGCAACTATACTTGATACCCAAAGTTGGGAAGAATATTATCTAGAAAGATGTCCAACTTTTTAGATTCAAGTATTTTGTGAGAATATCTTGTATAAATTTGTCTCCATCTCTCAAGAAATGTCAAGAAGGATTCCCCATGATTTTGTATCAAGTTGCAATGCTCTTGAATGTTGGATGTTGTGAGAATAGTGTTGTAGAAATAAGTTGGCAATTTTGTCAAAAGTTTTGATGCCATTTGGTAGCCTAGAGAACCATTACATAGTTGGCCCTCCCAAACTACATGGGAAGAGATTCATTCAAGGTAGGTTTGATCATGTATGAACTCCATAGAGAGAGAACCAAATTCTCTCAAATGATCCTGGGGATCAAAGGTACCCAAGTATTTATCGTACTTGGGAAGTTCAACTCCTTTAGGAAAAGGAGGCATGCATAGACTCTTATCAAACGTGAATGGACATATGCTTTCCAATGTGAAATAGGTAGCAGGTTTGGCTTTAGCCTTCAGGAGTTGAAGAATTTGTTCTTGCATACTTTGAACTTGTTTTTGTAACTTAGAGTTTTTAGTTTCTTCCTCTTTAGTGACTAGTGTCTCTACATTGTAGTTGGAGGGTAACTTAGCCCCTTGATTGGCTAGTTTGAGAAGGTGTTTCTATTTTTCCTCAGCTAGGATAATTTCCATCATCCTATGGAAATATTTATTGGCACAAGCATTCACGATATCTACTTGGGTTATTTTCATTTCCTCATCATTACGGGGTCTTGAAAATGGAATTTACCCTTGTTTTTAGAGAGATCGTCTCTAGTATGTTCACCTGATTGGTCATGATCTTCCATCTTTCTAGAATGCTAGTGTTTAGTGTGCAAAGATGTGATACAAGGGGGTTGAGTATCCAGAGATGTTGTATCTACAGGAACTCTTGTTGTTTTACTAGTGTCAAGTTCAGGAAACAACTCTTCAAAATTTGTATGTTCTTCAAATAAAAGGTTTCAAACCTGACTAAAGTCAACTGGAAAGGATCATTTGATGTAAGGGGGATGTGAGGATTCCCCACTACACTCAGATTGTGTGAATATTTTAGAATAAATTTCTGCTTGATTGATGGGTCTACTCCTACCTTGTTTAATGACACGTGAAGGGATCGTTTTGCCACTTTGAGTTGTAATAGTCATAGACCAAAATTGTACAAGGGATATGAACTAGGACCACAATTGAAACTGTCTCAAAGTAAATGCATAGAAAGTGCCAAAAGGTGAAGTATACTTGGTGCAAATCATCATAAATGAGGCTAGAATAGCCGAGAGATGACTATTGTGACACAAGATATGACAACATAGTAGAAATAGACCAAAAGATATGAGACAAGACCAGTTTAAGCAAGAATCAGGTAATTCTTAATCCAAGAAATCAAGTTGCAGATAGAAGGTAGATAAACAGATCTAGAACAAAGACCAGATTTAGTAGAAAGATGCTGGACAGACAGGAAATTGATTGTTGTTTTGACAAAATATTGTAGACTCGCACAAAGATGTACTTTCTCACGTGAAGATTCTCACAGGCATGCACAAAATTATGCAGTCTTGCACGAAAAATATTGATAGAGTGGTGAGTAAAAATGATAGACTGGTGAATAAAAATGACAACAAAATTGCAAAATGTAGCGCGATGATTGATAGCGTGTCGCATGAATTTTCTCATAGAATAGCATTAAGATGGCAGAATTTTGTGCAAGATTTCTCAATAAAGACAACGAAATTCTACAAAATCAGACAGTTAAGACCAGATTGCATTTTTTGAGAAAAGATCATGTTGTTTTCTAACATAGATTTTGAGTTACAGATTGTTTTGGACATGTTCAATTTTGACAATTTGTGTTATTTGATGTTTGTTTCGATTGTTTAAATGATACACCCATGCAAAACACATTAAGTAGAATGTTTGTAGTACCAAAACAGACACATCACAATCCTAGGATATCCAGGGTAGTATCTGTTGAATCCTCACTTGAACCAAAGTTTAGCTACACTTTCTCAAAGAGGACAACTTAGAAGCTTGGAGGCAAAGGGCTCCTCCTTACATGTGCACTCAATTCTCAGGCACACCAAGCTTCAAACCCCAAAGGAATTTCTTCCCAAAGGGTTTTTGTCTCTACTAAGAGCCATAAAAATGTGGGGTGTCTTAATCAGTCTTTGACCTTCTGCGCCAACAGATAGAGGGTTTTTTGGATACTATAACACTAGTTTGTAGTAAGGATATCCATTCAGGTGGTTCTGATCAAGTCATTTTCCCAATTAAGGGGGCTCTCCCAATCCTTTCAAAGAAAGGTTTTCACCTTAACAATGTCGAGACTTTAATGCACCACTAGGGTACTGGAGGAGATTTTGGTTGCCACAATGAATTCACACTTGTCCATCGTGAGATTAATCACAATAGCATTTTTTATATACTGGTTCAGAAGGGCTTGGCTTTAGCTTGTTACCGGTTGGGAAATCCACTCTCACTGGCTCTATTAAAGCACTTGGGAGGTAGCAACTCTAGAAGAATCATATGAATTTCTCTTACACCCAAGATCCGTAAAGGTGAGGGGAGAGGACACGTTCATATAGTTCTTAGGAATTACAAACTAGAAGACACTTCAATCACGCAAGACAATGATTCATTTTAGGCACCAAACTGAAGCATTTTCTAACTACTAAAAATAGACATGAGAGTTTTTTGAAAACATGTAGGTCTTCGACAAGCATCCTGCAGTAAATATGTTAGTAGTTTGTAAATTCTTTCTTCATTCTCAGCGTCCTAGAAACCACTGTTAAGCTATTCCAAAAAAAAAATTAGAGAAACATAGATGTCAGGAAATAACAAATGGTTAGAAAATTGAGCTAATAGATAACAAATAAAGGTCTCTAGTGTCAAATGTCATGTGATGATTCTCACAGTCTCGCATGAAGAAGTACATATAAAGCCATGAAGAACTAGAAATTTTGTGCGAGACACTGTGAAATTTCATGCAAAAACTCTGACAGAGACATATGGACAGAGCGCAAAATTGAAAAGAAGTGCAATAAAATGAGGCCAAAACTGATTATTCCAGCCCCATGGTGGGCACCAGAAATGTATATGCTAAATGTGGCCTTCTTATTTAACCATACACTTCAACATAGTCCTTTTTCATCAGCCACATACATAAATGAATATGAGTTATTCATCGTGCATTCCTGTATGATTCGACATGTTGCCTTCTATCCAGATGGGGTTTTGAATAGCTCTCAGAATGAGAGTCTCACAACCTAGACCAATCCAAGAACGAAGGATTTTTCTTCATGAATGCAATGTAATATAACGCAAGATTAATCTAAGAACATGAAAGATGCAAGATTAATCTAAATGGAATTAAACTAAGACATGATAAGAAATATGAGGTTACTCTAAGAAAATGAAGCTATTCTATTACAAATGAGCTTAATTGAAATGAGATGATGAATTCTAAAATGCATCAACAAATCTTTGTTCTAACAATACATATCCTTGAATGAGAAATGGGATTACTTTTATAGATTGAGAGTCTTCTCAGAATAGAAAGTTTCTTTTTTGAAATAAAACAAATAGAAAAGCCAGTTCAAATTAGCAAGCTTTCTTTAAAAGAAAATAATGAACTGCTTTCTCTTTGTTTTTAACTGTTTTCTTTTTAGTTTTAACTGTTTTCTTTCTCTTTAAAGCACAGTTAATCCAAAGTTTCCATTTTTGAATAGGAGAGAAGATTTTTGAGAGAATACTTAATTAATTAAATAAATATGACCTCATAAATGTGTTTTTCTCAATTATTTGAATAATTAAATTCAATTTTTGAAATGAGGATATTTATTAATAATTAAATATTATTTAATTCCTTTTTATCTATTTTAGCTAAAAGGGGTGAATTTAATTTAATTAAAGTGCTAGGAATTTATAATTAAATTAATTTAATCATAGGGTTTATTTAGCTAATTGATTGATATTTAGGAATTAAATATAATGTATGATTAATGCAGATTTAGGATTTTCTACATTTGACATTTAGGTCAAGTAGAGTTAGTCACAACTCAAAATTGCCTAGTACAATAGGACTTTGATGATCCAGAAGAATGACAAATGCAACAAAATTGGTTAGGGTTGCAAGATGCCAATTTTGGGGTGTTACACTAACAAGTGATAAGGCACACTAGGACCCCTAGGAACACCCCATGACCCCTTTTGACACATTGGAATGCTCAAGTGTGTCTCAAGGGGTCCTACGACCCCTTAGGACACACTTGTGTGTTCTAATGTGTTGAAAGGGGTCATGAGGACTTCCTAGGGGTCCTAGTATGCCTTATCACATGTTTGGACCCCTAGGAAGACCCCATGACCGCT
>MU226860.1:850987-870473 GCA_018584345.1 Thuja plicata
TGATATATAATGTAACATTTAATATTAATATATATTATATAATATTTAATGTAAAATGTATATTATATAATATTTAATATATAATAGATATTATATAATATTTAATATATATAATATATAATCTAATTTATATTTTCTGATATATAATATATCATATTAAGGATGGAGAAATGGGAGGGAGAAAGGAGTTGGATAAAAATTAAGAGGGAGAAAGGGGAGGGAAAATTTAAAAATCAAAATTCTGCCGAGATTTTTGGGTACCCAAAAATATCGGGTACCTGATTAGGCTCGGTAATGCTTTGTGCACCAAACCTACATGGTCAACTATAGAAATGTCACAAAAATGTGTTTTTCCCCTGTTTCTTTGAGTTCCAGACTTCGACAATGTAGCTGACGACTTTTTTTCACCCAAATTTGATGAAACCAAAAGGGTATCTTAAGGAGATATCAACTTTATATCGATATAATTGCTGTCAAATTTTGAATTCGGTAAGTAATTATTAGTTATTTTCTAATTGAGTTACCTCTAAAGTGCTGATTTACATACTGATTGAAAAATGAATATAAATTTCAGATGGTATAACATTTTTGAAATCTGAAAAATGTGTCACATTCTGCTTCGCCTACTATAAGGGATTTTTTTTTTTGAATTTTGTAAAGTTTTCAATGAGTTAAGGTGGTCAGACATGGGAGTTTTTTTATTCTGAAAATGTTGTAGCAGAAAATTCATAATTAATTATTTTTTGAAATAAAATTACAAAAAAATATGTGTCACATCCAAGCATGAGTATACTACTTATATATAAAATCTTATAATAAAATATTATCATTTGATTATGATTAAGGTGGTCAGACATACACCTACTTCTTATTTTTTTCCTAAATTTTTTTTATTGCTGCATTGAAATCTATACTTTTCACCAATCATATTAACTTTTTTTTCAATAAAGGCCTTGTATTTTAGAAACTACATTCAATTTTCTACATATTCTATTCTTACAACTTTTTGATATTAGGTTGATAGCTAGTTGAAATTTTCACATCAACTTGACTAACCTTGATTTGTTGATTTTTCATTACCACTTAAGGGCATAGTTTGGCCCCTCATGATCTTGCACATACCCTGGCACATCATCAACTTGTATGGGTTTTGTACTCAGTTTGGTAGATGAAACATCAGTTAATTCCTTGGTATCCTGGTTGTCCTCGGTTGGATTCAACAGTTCCTTCAAAATTTTGGTGCTCTCAACAACCACTTCCTTCATATTTCCTTGCAAAATGTTCAATGTTCTTTCATTTTACAATTTTTTTTTGCATACTTCTTCATTATATCTTGTATCTCATCAACTGTGCACTCTGCCTTAATAAGAGTGAGAGCATCTTCTCTCATTTTTTTCTTGGTTTGTAGTGCATAAGACCATCTTGCAAATATTCTATCATATAATTCAATTGGTATAGAAGTAGAAAACTCAACTGGAAATTTTTTCAAGTTTATCATCATACCTATAACGGCTTCTTTGAGTTTATTCTTGTGCTTAGTAATCAAATCAGAAAATGCTTGTATCTTAGGATGTCCCAATTGTCTGGTTGTCTTGATTGCTTCGGCAATCTCATCAATAGTCTATGATGACTTATTTTGTACAACCTTGAATTGATCTTGATTATCATCAGAATCATCCTTGTCATCTTTGTTCCTCAAATATTGCCTCTTTTGTCTTAGACCTGTATTCTTCAGTTTCTTTGATTGATAAGTGAATTTTGGTGATGGCTTGGTTATTTTAGCTACACCTTTCTTCAAAGGTGGTGAAACTGCTTTCACTATTTTTGATCTGGTCTTCATTGAAGACTGAGTCTGTATCCCTTTTCCATTTTTGAATTTAGGTGCCTTGACTGGTGTTTCATCTGATTCAGTGGCTTCATCATCATGATCTGGCTTTGCTCCTTGACTGACTGAGGTATGTTTCTCGGTTTCTTCTTCATCCAATTCTTCATCTGTTATTGCAATTTTCCTTTTCAAAATTTTAACAATTTTGGTCTTTTTCCTACCGAATTGTTGTACTTGTAATTGAATTTGTATTTGGGTCTTTTCCTCATCATAAGTGCCAAATCTCATGGCCAATTTGTCAACAGGCTCATTTAACAATTTTTTAATAGCCTATGTAGAAACATCAATATTCAATTCATACTCCATTGGAGGTAGCCATGCAGTCCTTGCATCTATTGCTTTGATTAATGTTGTGTCAGTATCTACTAAAAAATATATATTGTCTTTGTATTTATCAACCTAATGTAGTGGAATCCAAGATCTCTTTTCCATTCTAGCTTTGAATTTAGTGAAGTATTCATTCATTACAAGTTCAAATTTTTGACCTAAACTTGTAATCATCTCATTAATTTGTATTGTAACCGGTCTATCTATCTTCCAATCAACTTTTTCAATTGATGGAAATAAATTTTTGCATGTAGACGAATATGCAAAGTAGTAATGAACCGAACTTGCATGTATTTGTCTTTGTTATCCTGATGGTTCTCATATTCTCTTCTAACTGCTTCTGTAACAGCTCTAGAAGATCAAGTTGAAGACCTTTCTTGACTATCTTGTAAGCTATATCAACAGGTCCACATGGTACACTATTTGGCCTGTTGGAATGGAATATCTTATACCCAATGGCATAATCTTTGAATCTTAGTTTAGGATCATTGATGCAGTTGACCTTCAAGCCTCTACCATCCTACTTAGCTAATGTTAGCTTTTCCAACTCGGTTCTCAATAGGTGTCTTAGGGATTTGGATTTTTCACATACGGGATACCCTGTTACTACATGAATGACATCCCTGGTTATCTTTTTAGGTTCATCCAGCCATAGCTTTCCTTTGTGTACCCTTCTAAGTACAATGCGGATCCATTCATTCCAAAAGACCTTCGGGAAATCTAGGGCACAAGTTAACCCTTTAACTTCTAAGTGTTTGTGATCTTCCTTCAGTTTTCTATATGTGCATAATGATTGGTTGGTTGACATAAGCTCAAAATCTCTGATTTCACCAATCTTGCAATGTAAATATGCACAAATGTCTTGCACTAGCAAAACCCTAGGTGGGATAGACGAGAATGTGCCTTGATTATCTGTTTGTTCTGCAACTTGTGGGTGAATCTTGTAATTTGGCTCCATGCAGGTGGAGTTCTTCGCCAAAACAAACTTCTTTTCCTTATCCATTTTAGCTTTTGTTGTTTGTGAGGAAGATGCCATGATTCTGTGTTTTTAGGGCTTTTGTAAAATGTGCTTGAATAACTTGACGAGGGAAGAATGTGCAATAATTGACCTCTATATGCTCAGAAATCTACTTAGATCTTTGTATAATGCACAAAAACATTATTCTGTAACTTAGTTCTTTGTTCTCTATTTGCTCTGTGATCGCGTTGTGAGAAAATGAGCTCACGTCGATCAAATTTATAAAAAATGACTTAGGGTGGTGCAATAAATTCTCTTCACCAACCACTTGGTGAACAAACATTTAACCTGGTTAACACAAAATATTTTAGCTCGGTAAATGGTACAAATGCTTGATTGTCATAACAACTTGGTTGTCTCATCACATTTTCACCGACTGATAGTTCTAACTCAGAACATATTAACCGCCTCAACTATATCATAGTAATCAAAACATGTAATGCCATAGTGCATCTTTATTCATGCTAATTTGGCATATGTACAATAAATATATGAACTGATGTAAGATACAGCATTGCAAAACATAGCTCCATACCTTCTTGTATTTCTCAGTTGGAGATATTGGAGCCACCTAACCCATTGGATGAGGTGTCACCGACTATTTTTCTTGGCCTTGAATTATCATTTGATGCTCTTCTCCACATTTTATTTCTGATCCTCACAATTTCATCAATTGTATTTCCATTCCCATAAGTGTTTATTTGGTCTTCACAATCTCTGCTTAAGTGACCAACTTCCTGACAGTGAGAACATGCCATTCCAGTGCTTGACCAATTCCTTGATCTAATTTTCCATTGTCTCATACAATTTTCTGCTATGTGTCCATATTTACCATATGTTTCACAACATCTCCAAGTGTTGTAGTCCCATGCATAAGCATTGCCTTGTCTTCTCAGTTGATTTACCTTTTCTTTTCCTTTAGGCTTCCAGATATGCTTTGTGTTCTTTCTGCATGCTTGAGTTGTGTGACCATTCATGTTGCAATTTGGATATTATTTATCCATTTATGGTTTCTTCTATGGTTTGTTCAACTTGGATCTACACTCATGATACCATTGAATTTAGGAGGGTTTCTAGGAATACCTTTTGATTTGGTCCTGCAAACATTTGATGTGTGGCCTGATTTTCCATAGTGATGGAAAGAGGGCTTCTTTGGTTTAGGATTTGAGTACACATTCCTTTGTTCAACTTGATTTGACGATATTCCTTGCTCGGTAAACCCAAATCTGGTATTGTTATTCAGTCTTCTTTGATGGTTTAGAAATTCATCCATTCTCTTAGTGCTTTCTTTAGATCTCTTAATCACTTCATTATGTTTCTATAACATATTCACTTCATTTCTTAGCTTCTCATTTTCTTCTTTCAATACACCAATATCATCTATTCTTTTTGCAAGTTCAGTATTTACTCGGTTAGCCTCATGATTCATAGTAACCACTTGATTGGTAATCTCAAAGTAATGTTCAGTAAGTCTCAATATCTCAGTTTCTTTCTCTTGTAACTTTTCAATCATCTATATTCTATCATAAAAAACCATGTTTCTATCTTGTTCAGCTTTCTTTGCATCATTCAAGGCTTCCACAATTCTGACCATTTTTGTATCTTGTCTGATCTGCAGTGCCTTCACTTGTTCAGTAAGTTGCTAATTTATTTCAGATAGCTTTGATATGATTCCTTCATATGCATCATATATGCTACCATATTCAGATCTAGATGTATCAAATGGGTCATGAATATCTTCTTCATGATAATCAATCTCACGACAACGAAGTGCCATGTCCTTTCTCTTCATCAACATCTCCTTGAGTTTCTCTTTGGCTTCCTTGAACTGTTCAACATAGATTTGTAGTTGTAACTTATGATTCTCAATAGTTTTGTCAAGTGTATACCTCTCCATTGAAATATCTTTTATCTTCAGCTATTAAACCTTCAAAATAAGAGAACTAGCTCTGATACCAATTTTTGGGATAATGGAAAGGGTATGTACTGAGAGGGGAGGGGTGAATCAGTACCATTAAAACTTTCTCAATCAAATCTTGTAATCTATGTTCTTCATTAACCGACTAAGTAGATTTGCATGTACCAAACGTAAAGTATCAATGCTGAAATGTAAATGCATGTAAAGTAAACAATACACATACATATGATTAAATGATCATGACACTAGTATTTTGGTATCACAGAAAACCCCTGTTAGAAACTAAAAACTACGGTGGGGATGAGACCCACAAAACTTCACTACTGCAGTAATATATATAGCATGTTAAAGCTTTACAAAATGATCACTTCTGATGATCTTAACCTGTTAGGAGTAACAAAAATATCGACTAGATCTACCTCATGTGAGGATTTAGCAACACAATCTATGTGTGCACTTGATTAAGAGATTTAAAATAATACTGTTAAGTCTACTCTGTTAAGAGATTTAGGGTCTATTACAATTGTTAGAGAGTAACAAAAAGTTGATCTGAAACATAAACAATCTCAAAATTGTTGATACAGATCCATTAAGTTCATACAAAACATATCACCTGAATGTGAATGATAATACCTTCTTCTCTATTCTGCTAGGTAACCTTGCCTTCGTTCTGTAAACTGATTTCTACAATGTGGTCTCTATCCTTGAATCCCTTGTCTGATCTCTGATGTCTGTAGTATGGCGTCTACTTGATCATTTCTTGATCAACATGTACTTAACAAAATTTAACATCTATACATTTATATATCAAATGATTTGACCTAATTAGGGTTTTACAATTACATCCATACCCTAAGATCAACGGTTTACAAAATTTACATTGATCAAATAAACATAGGAGACAAAAAATTAATGCTATAAATTTGTAATTAATGTTTTCCTTGATTGTGTAAACCGTTATCTAGGTCGGCTCAAAAGTTGTTAGATAGAGTAATGTGCCATAACAACCTTTTATGTGGAATCTATTCCACTTGGTTAATGTTGTTCCTCGGTGATCGGTGTATATTGTTTATCTTGGTTATACTATTGTTTGGTTATGCTTGTGTAGCTCGGTGTTGTTTGCACTCGGTATAGTCTATTTACTCGGTTATCACTATACTCAGTTAACTCTGGGCATGATGAGTGCTCTCAGTTAACTCTGCACTTCGGTGATATATATCGACTGTCTTGTGTTGAATCTATAACTGACTGTCCATTATGTCTTCTTGATAACTAATGTCAACTTCAATGTGTAATTGGAGTAATAGAATGGTGCTCAGAGTTGATAATTACAATTCTTTGACTTGGAAGATTCAAGAAATATTGATAAAAAGATAGATATGTTGAACACAATTAGCTCCAAAAAATTACATAAAGGTTGTGCTCTAAAAAATTGTGATGATTCAAAATAGTTTTGAAGAGGGCTTATATAGAGATTTCAGACTAATCGACGGTTGAGATTGATCTGTGAAAGCAGATTAAACAGACAAGATAATTAGAGATGGAGTGAAGATGAATAAATTCAATTTTCGAAGAGAAAAAGAAAGAAGATAATATAAATTAATTTGGGAGAAAATCAGTTTCCAAAAAACAATTGATTTTTTTATTAAAAGAATTATTTTTAATTTCCAATTTTGAGGATAAACAAATAGTTTTATTGATTTAAAGCTCTTTTTATTTTCAGAATTCTTTTATTGATTAAAGATCTTTTTGAATTTCATAATTCTTAATTCCTCATGAAATTGCTTTTCTCGGATTTTTTTTAGAATTAAATTGAATCAAAAAATTTAATTTAGAAGAAAACGGTATTAATTCTAAATTAAATGAAATTAAATAGAAAATAGAGAGAAATGCAATTAATTTAATTTTGGGTTATTAATTTAACTGACAAGAAATAATTAGCTAATTTAAATAATTATCAATAATTATTTAAACTACGAGGATTTAGAAATTAAATTAATTAACTCATAAAAATCAATTAATTAAGGTGAAATTAATTAAATAAGATTAATTATTTAATTAATATTAAGAAATGATTAAGTAATGAAAAGATTACGATATATAAGAATTAAGATGATTAATTAAACAATTAAAGAACCATTTAATTAATAGAAAAATAATTAGTAATTAAATGCAAACTCTCAAGTTTGTCAATTTTTGGGTGTCTACACAACTATCTGATTTGGAAGGATCAAATGAGTACCTACCTTATATGCATGAGAATAAAAGATGAATACTAGTAGATTACTGAGAAGACTTATGTTATCCTGAATGATATAACAAATACTACTGCAAATGAGAAGAAGAAATTCAAGGAGAACATACTAGCAAGAGAAACCTTGATCAATGCTTTTTGTGATTCAGAATATTCTCACATTTATGGATCAAGGACTGCACATGAGGTATGGAAGAAATTAGAAACTATTTATGAAGGTGATACATATCTTAAGCAAGCTAAGTTTCAAGGATTAAAAGAAAAATACGAAGATATGAGGATGAGTGAATGTAAAAATTCCTTAGTCTATTTGCCTAGAGTAAATGATCTGGTTTGTGCAATCAGATGTGCTAGTGGTATCTTAATAGACAATGAAGTTGTAGACAAGCTTCTGAGATATTTGTATGCATGTTGCAGTGAGAAAGTTGAAGGCATTATATTTTCCATTTGTATACTTAGATAAAAATATGATCTTTACCATCGGTTTACTCTACATCGATCGACAGACAGGGCACAACACTATCTGATACCAAGGTTACCCGACAAACATTGTTAAGTGTTATCCGATGACAAAAAGGTAAAAGAAAACTGACAAGTAACAACAGTGCTACCCGACAGAACAACAAAGAGAGGAACCCAATAGATACAAGGAACCCAACGAACAATTCAGTCAAGAAATGCCGACAGACTGCAAAGTTCAAACCGACGACCAAGAACCGACAGTTAGTTACATCCCACAAAATTTGGATCTGACTTTCCACGTCAGATAAATCACTGAAGTTGTATTTATACCTTCTTGATTTGTTTTTAAATCCATTATGTGTGGAGAAATAAATGTATTCATTATTGTTTTAATTAGTTTTACTATTTTAAAATATGCAAACTAAAGATCAAGGTCAAGTTGTAAACCTTGGATCTGAGAGTTAACATTGTAAAACATGAATTCCAAGATGGGTCAAATACTTGTATAAATAGGTGCTCAATCCATTTAGAATAGTTGTTGATCAATGAATATAGTAGCCATGGATAGCAACTAAAGACCAGACAGAGAATTCATCCAGAAGGACACAAACAGAATCAGATCAGTTTTCAAGAACAGTACAGCGGCTACCAACAAGCAGAGAAAAGGTATTCATCAGTCACTTAAGGTGATATTATTATTGTAATAACTTTAATGGATCTATAAATCAGCAATAGTAGATTGCATATAGTCAGGTCAACATTTGTACTCATTCTAACAAGTGTAGTACACTAATGAAATCCTTTCAAGGAAGGTGGGCTTAACCGTCCTATTGTAAATCTCATAACTGAGTGCACACTTAAATCAGTGTTGCTAAAGCTCTTAACAGAGTAGATCTTAACAGGTCTCCACCTTAATACTCCTAACAAGATAGATCATCAAAAGTGATCAAATTGTAAGCCTTAACCGGCTCCCTTCCATTATGTAGATAGTAAAGTTTTGTGGGTGCCATCCCCACCGCAGATTTTTACTTCCTAACAGGAGTTTTTTGCGATACCATATCTTGTGTTATGTGTTTATCATTTTCATGAATGTTTCTATGACTATTGAAAACTATTAAAGATTGCGAACAAACAATACATGCATAAGAAAGAATAATAGTAATGGTTGGTAATATAAAATTGAATGATTACTAATGATGAATTGTGAAAGGTGTTAAAAGTTTTAGAGGTACTGATTCACCCCTCCCCTCTCAGTACTACTACTTCCCATTAATTCCAACAATTGGTATCAGAGTTGAGTCTCTTCTTGAAAATCTTAAAGGCTTAAGAGGAAAGATCATACAATGTAGAAGTACAAACTTGATAAGAATATTGAGAACAAAAATCTTGAGATACAGATGTTCTATGAATAGTATAAAGAAGCAATAATCAAGATGAGAGAGTTGCTGGATGAGAGAAAAGGTATGGCTACCCAGAACAATGAAAAAGACTATCAAGAAGAAGAGATTCCAGATTTCTTTGAATCTTTAGGATCAAATACAAGTAATACATCAGATACATTAGAAGAAAACATCACAAATCTAAAGGAGATCAATCAACATCTGACAAAGAAAATAAAGATGCTGCAAATCAGTCAAGAGACCCAGATGGTAAGAATGATTAATGTGATGAGTTTTGCCTGACAAGCTGAAATAGAAAGAACACTTGCCATTGATGATAGAAGGAAGATTTTAGAGAAACTACAAGAAAAGGAAATGGAAATTCAAAGATATGCTGAGCATCACCATGATCCCACAAATAAGATTATCCTTATGAGTCAAGACGCAAATAGAATAAATGTGGAACTCATTGAAAGAATACAGATTATCGGTGAACTAAGAGAAGAAAATGAAAAGCTAAAGCATGAGGTTAGAATTCAGCAAGAACATAATGAGATTATCAGAAAGGCTAAAGAAAGCAATAAAAGAATGGATGACTTTCTTGAAGGACAATGAAGAGTCAACAACAACAATGGTATAGGATTTACCGAAAATGGAGAATCATCAAATCCAAAAATCATCTATGAAAATCCAAGACCAAGAAAGATGACATGCAAGCACTGTGGAAAGAAAGGGCACACATCAAATGTATGTAGAGGTAAAATGAAAGGTACTCCTAAATCTACACCTACATCTTCATTCATAGGATTCTGTTATAAATGTAACAAGAAAGGACATAAAACTTATGAATGCAAGAGCAAGATAGAAAAGCCAAAGAAGGAAACCTACATGGAAAAATATTGTCCTACATGCAAGATGAATGGGCACACATCTGAAGAATGCTGGAAAAAGAAAAAGCAAGCATGGAAGCTGAAAGGTAAAGAAGTTCCTTATCAACTTGAAAGGTAAAGAAGTTCCTTATCAACCAAAGAGAATCGATAATCAATATGTATGGGATTACAACACTTGGAAAAATTGTATAGCATGTGGTAGATATGGTCACATTGCTGTAAACTGCATGAGAGCATGGACCAAAAGGTCTAGAGGCTGGTCAAACCCCAGAATGACATGCTTACACTATCATAAAGTTGGTCACCTCAAGAAAGATTGCAAAGACCGATTGACAGAAACAAGCACATATCCTAATGGAAACACCATTGAAGATATCCAGAGGGAAAGAGACAAAATGTGGATAAAAGCTTCAAGCAATGATGAAGCTGGGCCAAGCAATGCAAATGGTGACACCCCATCCAATGGATCTGGTGATACCACCAACCCCACTTGAGCTGAACAAGTAAGTATGGAACTGCACTATACCAAGTCATATTTTGCATCAGCTCCATTATACAAATTGATAGATAGTCAAAATCTGCATGAACCAAAGATGCATATTACTTTAGTTGTTACAAATCTAAGAATGCAACACTGTCAGTAAACACTTATCAAAAATCATCGATGAACATAATAATGAGTTGTTTACACTTACTAAAAATCGTCGGTCAACTAGTAAAAATGCTAAATTACCAATGAAACCCAATGCTCGTCGGTAAGAAAGCAAAGTTCAAAAGTTGTCATGACAGAATATCGATATCCATCGATAAAAGTGAAGTGGTTAACAACTACCCAAAGCATCATGTCTTCACCAATGATGATTTGAAATATCCTCCTGACAAAACCTATCTTCATGTCCCGATGAGTCATTGAGCATTTATTGCAAAGACTTAGGTCAAAAATTCTATAAATAGTCAACAGGACAACTTCATTTTTCACCCACAATTTGAAGAGAAAGCAGAGCAAAAACCAAGTGATTAAAGAGTAGAAAGCAGAAGCATTCCTAGATCGATTTAGCACACAAAAAATAGATCTTTAATCACTATTGCGAATTGAAGTAAGTACCAAAGGCACTGAAAGATCTCTATCATTGTTTTATCAAGAAAGCCCTAATTTTGAGAATACCCTAAATACTTGAAATACAATGGAAAACACCTCAAGAACTGCTATGATAAAGAATTAGAAGAGGGATATGGTGAAATTGATCAAGAATAGTACATGTGTAGAACCAAAGTATAAAATATGCCCAGAAATTACATCGAAACCTGATGAAGCAGACACGTTTTCAAAAATTCCACCTAGGGTTTTACTCAAAGAAGACGTTAGGTCTTATATTCACCAAAAGATCACATAGATAGGTGATCTTGAAATGGATGAAGCTTTTAAGAAGCTGTGTGATGCCAAAGGAAAACTAAAGGAAGAACACAAACACTTGGAGGTCAAAGGGTTAACCAATGCCCTACATTTCCCAAGGGAATTCAAAACAGAATGGATTAGGTTAGTCTTGAGTAGGATGCATGACAACAAGCTATGGCTAGACCAACCCAAGAAAATAACCAAGGATGTTCTTCATGTTGTCACTGGTTATCTAATAACCGACAAGCCTAGGGCACACAAGCATCCATCCATGAAAGAAGTTGAGAAAATTACCAATGCAGAAGGAGACAACAGAGGTCTCAAAGTGAACACAATCACCAACGAAGAGCTAACATTTGGTGCATGTGTTATTGGGTATAAAATATTTTAGGATAGAAAAATGAACAAAATTTCTGCAACAACAGTAAGCGCAACTTACAAGATAGTAACAAAAGGAATTCAGATGGATCTGTGTGAGATACTATTGAAACAACTTGATGAGAACATGATCAAAATTAGGTCTGCAAAGACCAACACATGTAAGTTTGGATCACTTATCATGTGTACATTTTTCTATTTTTAAGAATACTTTCCTTCAGTAGGAAAATTTATATGGGACACTACCGAACCTGTAACCCAATAGATTAGTGAACTGATTAAGTCACTAGGAGAAAATTTTGAGTCTTTTATGTCTGCATACTTCCTTGAGTTCAAGGAAAAGATGATGGAAAGAACTAGGATTCCTGAATAGCTAGTTGAAAAACACAAAGATGAGATATGTTTTATGGCAGACATAGATTACACCCATATCAAACTGGTTGTACCAAGAATAGCTTGGTTAGCACCTTTAGACTATGAGATCAATATTGATCAAGCTACAAGTGCAATTGAGGCACTGATCAATGAGCCCATTGATAAGAAACAACTGAGGTTTGGAGCATATTGAGAGGCCAAATCTAAGATAAAACAAGGCCTAAAAGTCAAGAAGACTATAAACAAAAAGGATAAAATGGTTAAGAATCTCAAGAAGATTCTATCGGTCACAGAGGGAGAGCAGGATCAACAAGAGGAAACTGATGAACAAGGCACCATCGGTGAAGAAAAAGAAGAAAATAAATTAGATACAGAGGCTACTAAATCTGATACACCTCCACCTCCACCACCTGCAAAGAAGCAAAGGACAAGGAGTCAAATTTTTGCAACCGATACCACACCACTTAAGAAAGGTCATGTAAGGACCTATATGAGGAAGTAGCCAACAAAAAGAACAAGACAACAAACTGTCAAAACCACACCACAAAAGAAGAGGAAAAGGTTGGTTAGGACAAAGGCTGACTTGGATGACACTAAAGATGATGAGCCTGATGTAGTGAAGAAGAACTTGAGAAATCAAATGGTTGATGAAGCTGCCAAATCTATTGCTACACATGGCACAATGACTATAAAAAGATCAAACAATGGGATACACTAAAACCTGAGGATTAGAATAAAATATAAGAGGCAGTCATAAAATCAATGATCAAGAACAAGTATGTACCTGCAAAATTTTTAAATCAAATACCTAACGAGGTAGGTAAAAGGGTATACCAACAGTGGTCATATGCCTTGCAAATAGAGAGAGAAGCAAGAGAAAGGGTACTTGTGAGACCGATGCCTCCTGAATCCAAATTTGAAGAGATAAAAGAAGTACTAAAGAAACACTCAAGTAAGTTTGTAGCATAAATAAGGGCATACAAAGTACTAGAGAACAAGTTTATAAAATTGGATTCAATGACAGAAACTAAATGGAGACAACTTCTGGATCTATCGACAAAGTCAACAAGTGGCGAGAAACAATTACTTCTCACAAACACACCTCATAGAGAGGAGGAGTCAGAAAATGCAAGTCCTCAACATATTTCTCTGGACAATCAAGAAAGTGATGATGAGCCTATTAACTTAGATACAGTCATGGATGATAATATCCAAGATATCACTAACTATGATTCTGACAATGATCCAAAGAAGAAAGATGATGTAATATTTATCACACTTAAGGATCAAAAACTCCATCAAGTATTGTAGACATCAGATGGTAAGATAGTTGACCTTGCTGATGAACAAGTGTAGGACACTTCAATCATGCACTCAAAAGTGCAAGACCCTGTAGAATATATACAAAAAGATGAGGATGTCACTGTTGAAAACGCTCAAATTGATGAGAAGGACACCAATAGTAACAAAGCCCAAGCCATAACTCAAAGTAACATGCCTATCCCAATGAAGGCAATAAACATACTAGAGGTCAATGAGGGATCAAATGAAAATAAAAAAAGCACACCTAAGGACAAGGGTGATGGAGAAGCCAAAGAAATAATAGATACAACTGCAGAGAAAGCTATAGCTGATGACCAGAAAGATACTTCTACTGATCAGAATAAGGAATAAACTCAAAAGGAAATAGGGGACAAAGCATCAGATAAAGGTGAAGAAGGATGAGCTAGAGAAGAAATCAGGAGCACATTTTGCAGAAACACCCAAGGTTAATGAAGAGATGTCTTCACATAACCAATAGGTGCCCACTGAGTAGAAGACGCAAGATGTATCCTCTACAAAACCTTCACCAAGCAATTCAGAATGGACAAATGAACTAGCTATGGTAGTTCATACATCTTCATCCTCTCAAATCTCAAAGAAGAAGAAAGAAAAGAATAAGAATCCAGTAACTCTGGATGAAATCATTGAGATTCCAGTCTGTGATCCAAGAACATTGGATCCGACTGTATTGACAAAATATGCTAAGCTATGTGAAAGAAAATATATTCAAGACAAATGAAAGAGAGCAACAAAAGAGGGCAAGGTACTGGAAGTAGCAAGAAATATACTTCAACAGATTGTACCAGACATAAATATTGATTAAAAAGCTCTAATGCTTGATCAACTGGTCATAGTCACAGATGCAATAACATCTCAGAATACCGATGCTGAGAAGGTTATGGAAGAGAGACTTGAATAAAAGTATGCATTCAAGCTCATAGAGAAAATAAGCCAAGAAGCGACATTGAAAAAGGTCAAGCTATCTGAATTGGTAAGTACAATTGATCCAATTCTATCAGAAGTTGTTACCCTAATAAAGAAATTGTGCACTTTATATCAAATCACTCAGGAGTATACCGACAAGATAGCAAAAATAGATGTTGATCTTAAGTCCAGTGCACAAAGTCTACCCAACATAGAAGAAGCACTTAAATTGCACAATGAACAAATCATATAGGCTAGGAAACAGAGATAGGACATACATTTTGCAGAGATGAAGTATAGAGATGAGGTCAATGAGCTCCAAGTTAAGCTCTTACCGACACATACTGTTAGAAATTAATCTTTACTTGCATTATGTAAGTAGGAGATTCCTATGGAATCCCTACACCTATTTTTTCCTCTTGTGAGGATAATTCATTTTATGTATTTTTTATTTTCCCTTGGTTGTATTATTTAAATGGGATAAACCAAGGTATCCCTTAGATTCCTCCTTAAGAGGAAATAACACAAGTGGCACACATTTTATGAAATGTGGCATTCATAGAAATGGGAGTTACAATGTAACTTCCTCCTCACCTCTCTATTAAAGAGATGGCTCCTCTTCTCTCTAGACAACATACAAGAAAAATTTTCTCTTCTTCTTGATATCATTGTAAGAGCATAGCTCACACTCTCTCTCTTTCCTAGGCATTTTTTTTCCCATTCATAATATTATCACGGGGTTTTTTTACGCTTTTCCCCCTTCAAAAATCTTGTCTCCTTGCTTTGTTGTTTTGGTGTATGCACTTGGTTTTTCATAATTCATGGTAACACTTCTTAAACCTAACTCTTAGATTAAACAATTTCCTTTCTCTTCATTTCATTATTTTTCTAATATGGTATCAGAGCAGGTTGGTTTAATCATTTCGTGAGTGTGTAGGTAAAAGAGCTACCATATCTTGGTGCACTCCAATATCGGAGACTCTTGAGAGAGTTTATTTAATATTTTTTTACTAATCTTATTGACAAAAAAATCAAATTTGTGTGTAGGTTTCCCAAATTTTTTTATTTAAAATTCTATCAATTTACAAGATTCAAAATTTTTCTCTCTGTTCTCAGTTTTCTTCTAACATCTATTGCAGGAATCAACTTCATTGTTATATCTCTCTTAGTTTCATCTTGGTTTCATCTGTAGGGTTGTATCTTTATTTCTTGGAGGGTTATACATATATTTAGTTTCATTTTCTTTACAGCGCTATCTGTTTTTTGTTTGGTGCTAAATAAACTAATATCATATATATATAATCTAATATAAATCTGTTCGTTATTATTTGTGCTCTCCTTGCGCAATACAAGTTCTTGTGATTTTTGCAAATCTTATACTTTGCACAACCTTCATCCATTGGGTAGTAGTATTCAGCTATTGTACCAACTATCATAGCAGTTCTTCCCTCCTTCCCCTCCATATAACACATGAGGCGAGAGAGAGACAACGGTGCTTTGTGAATCTTGCTCATAAATAGCATCTTCAAATCCACCGCATTGTAGCTGCTATTGGTTCTTCTCACCAAACCTTTCCTTATTGCATTGCACAGTTTTGGTGATGCATTCTCCTATCTTCTTTTTGTGCAGCTTTGCTTCATTTCCTCCTCAGCATTATTCCTTCGCAGCATTCACAAAGTCTTTTATTGTGCAGCTTTTGTCTTTCTTTACAACTTGTGATATCTTTCAAAGTTGTGCAGCTTTGCATATACCTTTAGTTGGCTGTAGAATTTTCTTTGAATTTAAAATCTTCATTACATTTGGTAGAATTTGGTAATCCATTCCCTTAATTAGCGATGTAGCTTGTCTTTTGTTTCTTATTGCAACAACCTTGTCTTATTGCAGCTGTCATTTTGATGAAGGGGACTCCCCTTAATACCACAAGTACACGACAGAAACAAAGAGAAACAACAGAAATTTACAAGAACAGAAAATTGGCTTCTTATTGGCTCCACAAATGTGGAATTACAAACTTCAGAATTACAATATCAAAAGCCACATGGGCATCCCTTACAATAATCTATAGGACAAAGCCTCAAATAACCACCCAGAACTGCCCTAGAAAACACCACGGGCCTTCCTTAAATAGGTAATTTTCCACTGCTCGAGAAGGTTCCAGAAATCTAGCCATTAAGGCTGACTACCCTTAGCATTTAATTATTTTTCACTTTTATTACAAAAGGGTTGGCTTTAAATATTTACAAAACATGAGATTAGGTAGCCCAAATTTTGGAAGCCATAACTTTTGAACCGTAGCTCCGATTGGCTATTATAACCACTTTCCAGAAAGGGGAGATTGCGATCTATAATGCTTGACAAGCAAAGTGCCAGTCAGTCGAGGGTTCGACCTCGATCTGGAGCCTCTAAGGTCCTAAGAATTGAGCTCAAAGGTTTTGCACCCTAAAATTTCAATAGTAAATCCTTAATAACTTCGCCAATACAGATGAGCTGGCAATGAAATTCAACTGGCATTCTTATATGACTAAGATGAACCTTCACCTAGAAAATTAGAACATTCTGAGTTCAAACAACCAACTTAATAAAAATAGTAAGTTTCCAAAAATAGCATCTTTGTACAAAATAGCCCTTATTGAATAGAAAAACACATATTTTTGGGTGATGCAAGATTTCTCTTACACCCTGGATGCTCCTGCATCAGACACCCAAGGTAATTTGAGAAGTGACCCTGTCACGTCTCAGGTGTGCAGAGGAAAACCAAGCTGGTCAACCTCCTCCTTTGTCATCCATGATGAATCTTCTACAGGTTGTCCTCTCCATTTGACCATATATTCTTCATATGTCCTATTCCTTGTGCTTCTGCCAACACGACTATCTATTATATCTTCAATCTCCTTCGTAGCTAAAGTAGTAGCTAGAATACTCCACTTTGTTTTCTTGACCTCGCCTTCAACACCCCCTTCATGGTACTCTATCAAATCTGCAATGTTAAATACTGGTGAAATATTCAACTCAGTA
Source organism: Thuja plicata (assembly GCA_018584345.1). Classification (NCBI taxonomy): domain Eukaryota; kingdom Viridiplantae; phylum Streptophyta; class Pinopsida; order Cupressales; family Cupressaceae; genus Thuja; species Thuja plicata. The sequence goes on from MU226860.1 coordinate 868,532, forward strand.
GGCAATTCTACCTCATAAGCATTTCCTGAATCATGCTTCTTCAGTATCTTACATGGCCCAAACTTCTTCATTTTCAACTTGTTATATGTACCAACTGGAAATCGCTCCTTCCGCAAATGAACCATGACTTCACCCCCAACCTGAAATTCTTTGTGCCTCCTTCTCTCATCTGCCTTAGCTTTATACCATGCATTCATCTTGGCAATGTGCTTCCTCACCTCCTCATGGATGTTCTTCAAATGTTCTGCAAAATCCTCAGCTTCAGCACTACTTATATCTCCTTTGTCTATCTTCCTCAACTCTGAAGCATTTCTAGAACTACTTCCAAATACAATCTGGAATGGTGATTTACTAGTGCTCCTGTTGACAAAATTATTGTAAGAAAATTCTGCCTGTGGTAGAATCAAATCCCAGCCTGTTGACTTATCTCCAACCAAACATCTCAGCAAATTTCCCAAACTCCTATTCACCACCTCTGTATGTCCATCCGTCTGTGGATGATGTGATGAGTTGAACTTCAAGTCTGTCTTCAACTTCTTCCACAATGTGTGCCAGAAATATCCAACAAACTTAATGTCTTGATCTGAAACAATACTCTTTGGCAGACCATGTAGTCTCACCACTTCTCTGAAAAACAGTTCAGCCACATGAATAGCATCATTTGTCTTCTTATAGGGAATGAAATGTGCCATCTTTGAAAACCTGTCAACCACCATAAAAATTGAATCATGTCCCTGCTGAGTCCTTGGTAAACCAAGAACAAAGTCCATACTGATATCCTCCCAAGGCTTCTCTGGTATAGGTAATGGTTGATACAATCCTGTATTCTTGTTTTCTCCCTTTGCCATTTGACATATTCTACAACTTTGTACAAACTTCTTGACATCTTGCTGCAACTGTGGCCAATAATAATTCTCGCTAACCAGAGCAAGGGTTTTATCTCAACCAAAATGTCCAGCCAATGCTCCACTATGCTTCTCCTTGATGAGATTTTCCCTCATAGAACTTCATGGAATGCATAATTGGCTCCCTCTAAATAACATTCCATCCTGAATGATGAAATCCAGCCACTTCGTCCTGTCTAGAGTAACAGGTTCTGTACAAGCTTTCCAAGCTTCACCAAAATCAGGAACCTCTGGATACAAACTCTTGAGTTCCTTGAACCCAACCACCTCGATCTGCATCTCTGTTAGCAAAAGTTGTCTTCTGCTAAGAGCATCTACAACTCTGTTAGACTTTCCTCTCCTGTGTTTCAAAACAAATGTGTAACTCTGCAAAAATTCAACCCATTTCAAATGTCTTTGATTCAACTTTCCTTGACTATTCAAATATTGTAAAGCTTGATGGTCAGTATATAAAACAAACTCCTTAGGAAGCAGATAGTGTCTCCACTTCTTCAATGCTTGAATTATAGCATAAAATTCCTGATCATAAATAGAATATTTTCTCTTGGCATTATTTAACTTCTCACTAAAATATGCAACAGGTTTACCTTCTTGGCTCAAAATAGCTCCTATTCCAGTACCACTAGCATCACAGTCTACTTGAAACACCTTATTAAAATCAGGAAGTGCTAAAACAGGTTGCTCTGTAACTTTTTGTTTTAATAGTTCAAAACTCTTCTCAGCCCCTTTAGTCCACTTAAACTATTTCCTATCCCCTCTCATTGTTTCAGTCAAGGGACCGCAAATACTGCTAAAACTTCTAATAAACTTCCTGTAAAAGCTAGCCAAATCATGAAATGATCTTACCTCAGTAGCACTCCTTGGAGTAGGCCATTCTAGGATAGCCTTCACTTTCTCTGGTTCCATTTTCAGTCCTTCTACTGAAACTAAAAATCCCAGATACACTAACTCCTTCTTCACAAAACTGCACTTCTTCAAATTAATCAACAATTTTTCTTCCCTCAACTTCTCCAAAACCCTACGAATATGCATTAGAT
>MU226860.1:875118-904217 GCA_018584345.1 Thuja plicata
AAACCCCAAGTAAAGATTAAAGGGGGGTGTTAGAAATTAATCTTTACTTGCATTATGTAAGTAGGAGATTCCTATGGAATCCCTACACCTATTTTGTCCTCTTGTGAGGATAATTAATTTTATGTATTTTTTTATTTTCCCTTGGTTGTATTATTTAAATGGGATAAACCAACGTATCCCTTAGATTCCTCCTTAAGAGGAAATAACACAAGTGGCACACACTTTATGAAATGTGGCATTCATAGAAATGGGAGTTACAATGTAACTCCCTCCTCACCTCTCTATTAAAGAGATGACTCTCCTTCTCTCTAGACAACATACAAGACAATTTTTCTCTTCTTCTTGATATCATTGTAAGAGCATAGCTCACTCTCTCTCTCTTTCCTAGGCATTTTTTTTCCCATTCATAATATTATCACTGGGTTTTTTTTTACGCTTTTCCCCCTTCAAAAATCTTGTCTCCTTGCTTTGTTGTTTTGGTGTATGCACTTGGTTTTGCGTAATTCATGATAACACTTCTTAAACCTAACTCTTAGATTAAATAACTTTATTTCTCTTCATTTCATTATTTTTCTAATACTTACACTCCTGCAACAAAATATGACACAAGCAAATACTCTAGTTGCCACCCCAAAAATGTATGTCCTGGACAAAATTTATGATATGCATGCAAGACTAGAGCTTCAACACATGGCACTAGAACAGTTGAAAGAACAATGGGACAAACTGCTGGAATATATCAAAACAACCCACTCTAACATATTTGACACATTGTAAGTTACACACTTTTGTCACAATTTTGGCATACTATAAGTTGTACATTTTTTTCATCAGTATGAAAGAAAATGGGAATTTGATATGTTCACTCACCTCAGTTAAAAGGAGGAAATCATATGTATAGTAAAAGAAAGGGGAAATAATGTACATACAGAGAATGAGTAGTATACATGTACATATACATATACTATATTGGTGCACATAGATAGGGGGAGTCATATTATGACAAGGATATAAACATGGTGTATACATACCAAAAGAGTTTAGTATTATGCACATATTAGTATTTGATACTAATGTCAAATGGGGAGATTGAAGGCATTATATTTTTCCATTAGTATACTTAGAGAAAAACATGATCTGCACCATTGGTTTACTCTACACCGACAGACAGGGCACAACACTATCCGACGCCAAGGTTACCCGACAAACACTGTTAAGTGTTATTCGATGACAAAAAGGTAAAAGAAACCTGATGAGTAACAATAGTGCTACCTGACGGAACAACAAAGAAAGGAACCCGGAAAATATAGGGAACCCGACGAATAGTTCAATCAAGGAATGTTGACAGACTGCAAAGTTCAAACCGATGACCATGAACCAACAGTCAGTTACATCTCCCAAAAAGTGGATCTGACTTTCCATGTTAGATAAACCATTGAAGTTGTATTTATAGCTTCTTGATTTGTTTTTAAATCCATTATGTGTGGAGAAAGCAATGTATTCATTACTATTTTAATTAGTTTTACTGTTTTAAAACATGCAAACTAAAGATCAAGGTCAAGTTGTAAACCTTGGATATGAGAGTTAACATTGTAAAATGTGAATTCCAAGATGGGTTAAATACTTGTATAAATAGGTGCTCAATCCATTTAGAATATTTTTTGATCAATGAAGATAGTAGCCATGGAGAGAAACTAAAGACCAGACAGATAATTCATCTAGAAGGACACAAACAGAATCAGATCATTTTTCAAGAACAAAACAGAGGCTACCAACAAGCAGAGAAAAGGTATTCATCAATCACTTAAGGTGATATTATTAATGTAAGAACTTTAATGGATCTGTAAATTAGAAATAGTAGATTGCATATAGTCAGGTCAACATTTGTACTTATTATTCTAACAAGTGTAGTACACTAATGAAATCCTTTCAAGGAAGGTGGGCTTAACCGTCCTATTGTAAATCTCATAACTGAGTGCACACTTAAATCAGTGTTGCTAAAGCTCTTAACATAGTAGATCTTAATAGGTCTCCACCTTAATACTCCTAACAGGGTAGATCATCAGAAGTGATCAAATTGTAAGCCTTAACGGGCTCCCTTCCATTCTGCAGATAGTGAAGTTTTGTGGGTGCCATCCCCACTACAGTTTTTACTTCCTAACATGAGTTTTCTGCAATACCATAGCTTGTGTTATGTGTTTATCATTTTCATGAATGTTTCTATGACTATTGAAAACTATTAAAGATTGTGAACAAACAATACATGCATAAGAATGAATAACAGTAATGGTTGGTAATACAGAATTGAATGATTACTAATGATGAATTGTGAATGGTGTTAAAAGTTTTAGAGGTACTGATTCACCCCTCCCCTCTCAGTACTACTTCCCATTAATTCCAACAAAAGTTGCTACTATTGATGCATTGAGAACTATAAGAGACATATCTATAGAATCTTTGGTAGGAAGACTCTGTTTCTATGAGATGACTACACTTAGAAAGGAACTTTCCAAGGTTGAGACTGCATTTAAAGCCAGTGTGACTAAGCATGACCAGGGTGAAATCTCTACAAAGATGAAATTCAAATACTATCCTAAAGATTGGGAAGAGATCATGGAGGAAGAAAGGAATATTGATGAACTTGAAGCATTGATTTCAAGAAGACTACCTAAGGGCTCCGGTAAGTATGAAGGAAAGTTACCTTTGAAATGTTTCAATTGTAATAAGATTGGTCATATTGCATCTAGTTGTCTGAACAAAAACTCTAAGGATTATAGAGAAAAATCTAATAAATATCATTCTAAGGGTCATAAGATTTTTTATGCTACCGAAGAAGGTGTTAATGATGATGATTTTGTTGCCAGTGAGGATGAAATTACATTAATTGATATTAAAGAAGATAATCTTAATGAAGAGAAAGCATTAGTTTCACGAGTTGTTAAAAGAGATGAATGGGTCATTGATAGTGGATACTCACATCATATGACTAGTGATAAGGATAAGTTTGTGAAGCTTGAAGACTATGGAACTAGTGTTGTTAGATTTGGTAACAATGCTCCTTGTTTGATTATAGGAAAATGATCTATCACTCTTGATGGTAAAAACAATATTGATGATGTTCTGTACATTGCAGTTTTAAGTCTTAATTTGTTGAGTGTTGGAAAACTAATGGATAAAGGTTACAAATTATAATTACTGGATGAAATATGTAAGATCATTGTGAGAATTGGAAATCTTATTGCATTGGGTACACAAACTACTGTTAATCTATTTCATTTGAGAAATGTTGAGAATAAATGTTTGATTTTTAAGATTGATGATAGTTGGTTATGGTATAGAAGATTTTTTCATGTGAAATTTGATAATATGGTGAAAGTTAGCACTAGTAATTTTGTAAGAGATTTGCCTAAACTAATGAAACCTAAGAATATGTGCAAAGAATGTTGATTGGGTAAACTGACTAGATCTACTTACAACAATTAGTCATATTCTTCAAACAGATTGTTAGATTTGACTCATAGAGATCTATGTGGTCCTACTAAGACAAGAAGCTATTATGGAGAAATATATTTTATACTATTTGTTGATGACTATTCAAGAATGTTGTGGATTACATTTCTAAAACATAAATCAGAAGCCTTTCAAACATTTCACATATTCAAGATGATGGTAGAAACAAAATCTGGGAAAAGACTAAAGTGCCTAAGATCGGACAGGGGTGGAGAATTTACATCTTGTGAGTTTTATGCATTCTTTGAAGAACATAGGATAAAGAGATAGACTTCTGCACCGTGAACCCCATAATAGAATGATGTTGCCGAGGGAAGGAATAGGACTATCCTAGATATAGCTAGGAATATGATGATTGAAGGAAACTTTTTGTAGACCTACTAGAGAGAAGCAGTGTGAATCACATTATATACTTTGATCCAAGTATAGATTAGACATGGAACCAATAAGACTCATTATGAACTATGGTATGGTCATATTTCTATAGTGAAATAATTTAGATTTTTTGGAATTAAATGCTACATTATGATAGATGAGGATATAAAAAAGTTTGATCCTAGAAGTGATAAAGGAATATTTCTTGTGCAAAGAGAAAAGCATATAAATTTTATAATCACAGAGTAAAAAAGATTGTTGAAAGTGCAAATGTCAGAGTTGATGAAAATATACAGAGATTAAAAATAACTTGATGGTATGATATGGGTGAAGAAAATAATCATATTATGGAAGTGAAAAATCAGAATTGGGATGGACCAGAAGAGCAGAGAGAACCTATGGAAAGTGAAGTGGATATTGCCACCGAAGGGTCTGCTACAAGTACTACACCAAAAACTCCATGGTATGTAAGGATTAATCATTCTGAAGATGTGATTATTAGTGATAAGAATAGAGGTGTTCAAAATAGAGGAAGAATTCCTAGGGATGAGACATGTTTGCTATCTGAATTAGAGCCTAAAGATATAAAAGAAGCATGTAATGATGAGAGTTGGATGAAAGAAATGAGGGAAGAACTTGCTTAGATTGAGAAGAATAAAACTTGGATTCTTGTTCCTAGACCTAGTGACAAAAATGTGATCGGTACTAAATGGGTATTCAAAAACAAGTTGAATGAAGATGGTAAAGTGGTTAGTGACAAGGAAAGATTGGTATGCAAAGGATATTCACAAATGGAAGGTATTCACTTTAAAAAGACCTTTACTCCTATAGCTAGACTTGAAGTTAGATTATTTCTTGCATATGCAACTTGCAGAAAATTTAAAGTCTATGAAAAGGATGTTAATTTTTTATTTTTGAATGGTGAACTAGAGGAAGATTTTTATATGGAGAAACCTAATGGTTTTACTCTAACCAAAGAAGGAGACATGGTTTTCAAACTTCAGAAAGATTTGTATGGACTAAAGAAAGCTCCTAGAGCCTGGTATGCTAGATTGGACATGTATTTGATATAGATTGGTTTCAACAAGGGTACTGCAAATAGTAACTTATATTTTAGAATAAATGATGATGATATCTTGATTTCTTGAAACATTTTGTGATGATATTAAATTTGGTGGAAATTATGAGTTGTCAAGAGGTCCAACTTATGAAATGCAAAGAGAATTTGAGATGTCTATGATACTAGGTGAGATGAAATTCTTTCTTGGATTGCAAATTACATAGTTGGATAAAGTAATTTTTATCACACAATCAAAGTATGCCAAAGAATTAATGAAGAAATTTGGTATGAAAGATTCAAAACTAGTAGGAACTCCTATGGTTATTGGTTGCAAGTTAACTAAAGATGAGTATTCCCCTTGTGCTAATCAAACACAATATAGATCTATGATTGGAGGACCGCAATATCTAACTCATTCTAGACTAGACATATCAAATGTTGTTGGAATTGCTACAAGATTTCAAGATGAACCAAAGGTATCACACATAGTGGTTGTCAAAAGAATTTTTAGATACTTGAATGGTACAGTTGACTAGGGGTTATGGTATGAAAAAGATGATGATTTTACTTTATGTGCATACACTGATGCTAATTGGGTAGGAAATGTTGATGACATAAAGAGTACTAGTGGAGGTGCATTATTTTTGAGTAAGAGACTAGTTTCTTGGACTAGTAAGAAACAAGATTGTATCTCTTAATCTACTGCTGAAGCTGAGTATGTTGGTGCTACAATAAACTGTAATCAAGCTATTTGGATGAAGCAAATGCTCAAGGATATAAGGATAAACATTGATGAGCCTATTGTTATCTACTGTGCTAAATCTAGTGCTATAAATATCTCAAAGAATCCTATGTTACACTCAAGGAAAAAGTATATGTTTATTAAGTTTCACGTCTTGAGGGATAAAGTTAGTGAAACAGAAGTAAAACTGGAATCTATATCTACTAAGGAACATATTTTTGATATCTTTACAAAGCCTTTGCCGAAAGATATATTTGTATATCTCAAGGAAAATCTTGGGGTAATATCCCCTCGTGATTATAGCTATTGATGTTGAGGATGACATCAATATAGTAAGCCTATCATAATAGCATTCACTAGATTGATGAAGTTTGGGGCCTACTCCTTAGGGGGAACAATTTTATGGTTATTTTGGTTTGTTACTGAGATTTTTTATATTTTTCCTTTTGAGATGAGTTCATTTCTTTTTTATGTGTTTGGTCATTTTCCATTGATGTCAAAAGGGGAGAGGTTGTATGTGAAAAATAGAAGTTTTTATGCTTGGGAGAGATTGTGTTGAAGCTGGATATTTAGAGTGATCAAGGGGATATATTAATGAATTTGTGCATTGATCAATTTTTCACTTTGCATGTTGCCATCAATGTCAAAGGGGGAGATTGTTGGATGATTTTTGAGCATGTTAGAGTGGTTTTTTGTGTTGGAAATGAGTAACTAAGAGGGGAGGGGTGAATCAGTTACTACAAAAACAAATCTAAGTCCCTTAGATGTCTTATACAAATTTATCATTGTTTCTCGGTTAACACAGATATTTGACTATCACTCGGTTAACATAACAAATCTTGAGATATTAACTGTGATTATCCTTTAGTAATTAATTATAGAAACATAAACCATAAATAAAATAACATGTACACAAATAACACCAAGATTTAACGTGGAAACCCAATATGGGAAAAACCACCAATTGCAGCTAGTCACTATTTTTCACTCTTCTGAAGTGAGCCCTGTTAGGAGCCAACCCTGTTAAAGGTTACAATAACACACTGTTAGGTGTGACCCTATTAGAGGATTTAATCACACTATAAGGAGTGCCCTTGTTAGAGGTCTTTAAACACTTCAATGTAGAAATTTCACCTTGTGAGAGGATTTACAAAAAGACTATTAAGTCCACTCTGTTAAGAGATTTAGATCACTGTTACAATTGTTAGAGAGTAACAATGGATTGAAATGTTTTGTAAGAAATTGTCTTTGTTGATTCAAATCTCTGCTCTAGCTTTAAACACTTGATCCTCACTGATTGAATATTCTATTGCAGCTCTGTATGTTCTTCCCTCAATTAGAATCCCATCTAATTTTTCCTCCACACTTCATGAACACACATATCTCCATACATCACGCTTCTCTTCATTATACAATCCAAACTTGACCTTATGTATATATGATAAGCCTTGTCAAGTCGACCTTAATAACCTTCCAAATAATAAATAAATATTAAGTTTTTCGGCTGCATATAACCAATTAACCATAAAATATAAACTGTTGTTAGTTAACTAACACTAAATATCCAACTCGGTTAATACTGAAATCCTTCAATGCCCGACCAACACTGTAATGCCCGAGTGAACTCGGTTAGAACTGAAAGTCACTTTGGTCTTCTTCATTACCTGAGAGCGCTTGGCATGAATTGATTATGCTTGGTTTGGGTGTAGACATTTGTGTAACACCACTATATTTGTGTAAACATCAATGACAATACATAATTGAATAATTGTCATCAACAATCTTCCTGTTTGGCATTGATGGAAACACAACATGTCATAATAAAAATAATTATAGAGCAATAGATAAAAGAATCAAATTTTATTAATGTCCTTAGCTTCATTCTGATTCTCATCCAAATACTCTTCCTCTATCTTCAAACTCTCCCTCTTACATGAACAATTTAGAATCTCTAATAAACTAATAAAATTTTCCCTCTGACATCAATCTCTCCCTCAATAATCTTTATGACATTAATAATCTCTCCCTCTTTGAAAACCAATGCCAAAGACACTATCCAATACATATCCAATGAAGTTGTAATGTACCTGTTTGTACTAATCCATATTCTATAGGCACAGACAATCAGCATCAACATGTTAAGTCTATTCTGCAGCTCAGTTGATGCATCACTAAACTGTGTTTTAGTGAGCTTTAGTTAGGGGAATCACCCCTAGCTTTCCTCTAAGATACACAAATGCATCCTTAGGTAATGGTTTTGTAAATATGTTCACAATTTGTTCTTTAGTATTCACATATTTCAGTCTTACTTCCTTTTCCTAAACCAATTCCCTCAAGAAATGATACTTTATTGCAATATATTTAGTTTATGTATGCATCACAGGGTTCTTTGAAATGTTAATAGAACTGGTTTTGTTACAGTAGATAATAATTGGTTCTTTGATTTCCACATTCATACCTGACAAAAACTATTTGAACCATATGATATTTGTACAATTCACTGTTGCACAACATATTCTACCTTTGTTGTAGACTAAGAAATGCAGTTCTATTTCTTGCTTGTCCAAGAGACTAACCTCTTTCCAAGAAATAATTTTCCACCACTTGTGCTCTTCTTGTCATCAATACTTCATTCCCAATCAGCATCAGTAAAAGTCTTCAATTCAAAGTTTCCTCCTTTCTTATACCATAATCCATAATCTTCACTACCCTTAAGATATCTCATAATCCTTTTGATAACTATTAAGTGATTCTCTCTAGAATTATCTGAAAACCTTGCAACAATACTGACTACTAATGCAATATCAGGTCTAGTGTGAACAAAATATTGAAGTTTACCAGTCATGGATCTGTAGCTAGTCTGAATTACCTCCCTTGAATCATCATCCTTAGACAACTTAGGTCTAGTAGGAATAGGTGTCCCAACTGGTTTGGAATCTTCCATCCCAAATTTATTCAGTATCTCTTTGATGTATTTAGATTGAGTAATTTATAGATACCATCCTTCATCTGATAAACTTGTAAACCAACAAATAATTTGATTTAACCAAACATAGACATCTCAAATTCCTTGCTCATAGCTTCAAAGAATGCCTTGTATAAATCATCATGTCCAGTAAATAGAATATCATCCACAAATATCTCTGCTAATAGTATCTTGTTCTGAGGTCCTTCTTTGATGTACAAGCAACTATTGTCATTAGTTCTCTAAAATCTAATACTTATCAAGTAACCATGCAATCTTTCATACCAGGCTCTAGGAGCTTGTTTCAGTCCATACAATGCTTTGTGCAGTTTGTAAACCATATTCCTTTTGTTAGGATCTTCAAAACCTTCAAGTTGCTCAATATAGACTTCCTCTTCAAGAATTCCATTCAAGAATGAAGATTTTACATCCATTTTATATACCTTGAATCATTTATGTGCAACATATGCCAGAAGAGTTCTGACTCCTTCAAGTCTTGCAATAGGAGCAAACGTTTCTCCATAATCAATACCCTCTTCTTGAGCATATCATTTACATACTAATCTTGCTTTGTTTCTGGAAACTTCTCCTTTTTCATTCATCTTCTTTATGAAAACCCACTTAGTACCAATAACATTCTTATCTTTTTGTCTAGGTACAAGAGTCCAGGTCTTGTTCTTTTCTATCTGCTCAATCTCTTCATTCATTGCTTCTATCCATCTTTCATCATTCAATGCATCTTTAACAGTTCTAGGTTCAATTTCACTAAGCAAACATGTTCCTTTGATTTTGTTTCTTTTCATTATACCTTCTATCTGATCTCCAATTATTTTCTTAGGTGCGTGATGCCTTCTAAAATACTTTGCAAGTATAGGTTCCTTCCTCTTTGATTTTGGGCTTGCTCCACTATGTTCACCATGCTCAAATATTCTGTTCTATTCTTCTATCTGATACTCGGGTTCCACTGTCTGAGACTCAGTTTCTTTAGTTAGAATCTTGAGTTGTACAGGTTGCAGCAAGGTTTGTGCTGATGAATTCAATGGTTGACATAGTTTCTTTCCAATCACCATTTCCTATGTCTTAGGTATATTATCAGGTTCATAATACACAAATTTCATGTAGTCCTCAGGCTCTTTACTACTATGTTCTTCATTTCTCTTTGCAAATTCATCAATCTTTACATGTACACTTTTTGTGACTTTATGAGTAGTAAGATTCAAACATTTATAAGCTTTTCTTTTGCAGGAGTAGCCTAGGAATATACCTTCATCACATTTTACATCAAACTTTCCATTTATTTCTTCCTTTAGGATGTAACATTTACTTCCAAATACGTTGAAATAACGAACATTAGGTTTATTGCCATACCATAATTCAAAAGGTGTCTTCTCAGTACATTTCTTCAGTTGAATTTGGTTCAAGGTGTGAATTGCAGTGTTGATGGCTTCCTTCCATTATTTGGTAGCAACATTCTTTTCAATCATCAATGTTCTTGCACAATACATAATGGATTTGTTCATTCTTTCTGCTATACCATTTTGTTGTGGTGTACCTAGGGAAGATACTTGTCTCTTGATTCCTCTTTCATTGCAAAATTCATTGAACTCATTAGAAATGAATTCTCCTCCTCTATCAGATCTTAGGAATTTAAGTTTCTTTCATGTTTCCTTCTCAACTCTGGAAAGGTACCATTTAAAATTCTGAAAAGCTTATGATTTTTCTTTGAGAAACTTAACAGTAATCATTCTAGAATGGTCATCAACAAATAGAATGAAATACTTCTCACCTGTGTAACTTTTTGTTCCAATTAGTCCACACAAATCAGTATGCACTAATTCCAAGACTTCTTCTGTATTGTAATTCTTGCTCTTAAATCTCATTTTTTCCATCTTCCCAATTTGACATTGTTTGCATATTGCCAATTCAGGTTTCTTCAAACTAGGAATACCTCTTACTCTTTTGTTCTTGCTTATGTTGATTAGGTTATCAAAAATAACATGACACAAACTTTTGTGCCATAACCATCTTTCTTATACTTGTGCAATAAAACATGAACTTTCATTGAGATCAAGATAAAATAGATTACCTTTTGTTTGCTTTCCAGTTCCAACTAGGTTTCCCTTACCATCCAGGAGCTTGGCCTTACCATTCATGAATTCTACCTTGAAACCAATGTTATTCAACTGTGTCACACTTATTAGATTATACCTTAGTCCTTCAACCCAATAAGCATTATCACATTTAATTCCTTCAGTTAGAGAAATACAACCTTTACCTTTCACATAGTAGGGTTCATCATTCCCAAAACTAACACTCCCACCATCATAGTGCTCAAGATGTTCAAATTTCATTTTATCACCAGTCATGTGGTGAGAACAACCACTATTAATTAGCCAAGTGTCATTCTTGCTAATATGAGAGTAAAGTGCAGTCTTTTCATTATCTTCATTGTCTGACTCATCCTTAATAGCAATGTAAACCATTTCATCTTCATCTTCATCACTATCAGAATCTTTAGCAATATAGCAAGATTTATTACCTTTGTCCTTGTAGCTTTTGTAACTTTTGTAATTTTTCTTGCCTTTGTACTTGTTGAACTTGATCTCACCTTTGTCTTATTTATTTGGACACTTAGCATCAATGTGACCAAACTCATCACATAAAAAGAAAATCAATGGTATTCTTCCTTTGTACTATCATTTTCCTTTTGCATCTCTCTTTGCAAGTAATGCTTCAATGATTTCTAGATATTAATCATTAGAATCATCATCATTGTCACTGCCAATTTGTTTTCCTTTCATCTTTCCAAGGTTTAATTTAGCTTTGAATGCAGACTCAAGATTGCTAGGAATAGGAGAATAATTGTCAAAGTTGTCCAATTCAAATGTTGTAAGTCTTCCAACCAATCCATCTAGAGTTATATCATTACTGCATCTCATTTCTTGAATAGCTGAAACTCTAATTGCATAGATAGGAAGTAAATTTCTCAATACCTTACTGACCACTGTTTTGTCTTCAATTGTTCCACCGACAACTTTGATTGCACTAACACTTTTCTTGATTCTTTCACTGTAATTTGTAATGTCTTCTCCTTTCATTTTCATCAGTTCAAACTGTCCTCTGAGACATTCTTCTTTGGCTCTCTTTACATTGTCATCTCCTCCATAGATTTCATGCAGTTTGTTCCACATATCATAGGCAGTAGGGCAATCCTTGACTTCATCAAATTTGGAATAACTGAGCGAAGAATCAAGATCAATCATCATTATGTTATGTTGCTTCATGTCCATCATCTTTTATACAGACATAGGTCTTGGTGGTTCCACATATTTATGATCCAAGAATTACAAACTAGTATCTCCAATAGTAGATAGATGTAGCCTCATCAAATCTTTCCATGCAGCTAAGTTGTCTCTATTAAGCTTGGGGATCTCCCTTCTGTAAGACGTCTCTGATCTTTAGCTTAGGCCTTGAAACCTTCCCTATAAGCACCAAAAACTCTGATACCAATTGTTGTAAATGAGTTGAGTAACTGAGAGGGGAGGGGTGAATCAATTACCACAAAAACAAATCCAAGTCCCTTAGATGTCTTAAACAAATTTATCACCGTTGCTTGATTAACAAAAATATTCTACTATCACTTGGTTAACATAGCAAATCTTAAGATATTAACTGTGATTATCCTTTAGTAATTAATTGCAGAAACATAAACCATAAAGAAAATAACATGTACATAGATAACATCAAGATTTAGCGTGGAAACCCATTATGGGAAAAACCACCAATTACAACTAGTCACTTTTTTTCACTCTTCTGAAGTGAGCCCTGTTAGGATTCAACCTTGTTAAAGGTTACAATAACACACTGTTAGGTGTGGCCTTGTTAGAGGATTTAATCACCCTATAAGGAGTGGCCTTGTTAGAGGTCTTTAAACAATTCAATGTAGAAATGTCACCTTGTGAGAGAATTTACAAAAAGACTATTAAGTCTACTCTGTTAAGAGATTTAGATCACTGCTACAATTGTTAGAGAGTAACAATGGATTGACCTGTTTTGTAAGCAACTGTCTTTGATGATTCAGATATCTACTTTGGCTTTAAACACTTGATCCTCACTGATGGAATATTTTGTTGCATCTCTGCATGTTCTGTCCTCCGTCATAATCCCATCTGATTTTGCCTCCACACTTCATGAACACACATATCTCCATACATCACACTTCTCTTCATTATACAATCCAAACTTGACCTTATATATGATAAGCCTTGTCAAGTTGGGCTTAATAACCTTCCAAATAATCAATAAATCTTAAGTTTTTCGGCTGCATATAACCAATTAACCATAAAATATAAATTGATGTTAGTCTGCTAACACCAAATATCCAACTCGGTTAATACTGAAATCCTTCAATGCCCGACCAACACTGTAATGCCCGAGTGGACTCGGTTAGAACTGAAAGTCACTTTGGTCTTCTTCAATGCCCGAGAGTGCTTAGCATAAAATGACTGTGCTCAGTTTGGGTGTAGACATTTGTGTAACACCACTATATTTGTGTAAACATCAATGACAATACACAATTGAATAATTGTCATCAACATTTTGGTGTGGTGACATTAATGTTTTGTCATTGATGTCAACATACTAGTTATTGTTTCAGACAATATGTTCAGTGTGTTTGGTGAAGAATATTTGTGTTGCTTCTAGGTGCTATATTGAAGATCTTATGCTCTGAACATAAAGTGGTGTTCCATGGTGTCTATAGTTGGTCTACAAAGGTTCACATATGTTGAGATGACAATTTGAGTATGGTTTGATCGAGTTGCTAGTTGTTGTTGTTGTAGTGTTCCTATGTACACAGGTTGAGTATTTGGATCGGTATGAATTTGATTTGATGTTTCAAAGGTTGTGAAGTTGTTGGTTGCATAGTGCCTTATCATTGTGTTCACAGATGGTATTTTTCATGATTCAAAGTATGTCAAGCTATCTTTTGTTATGACAAAGTTTGGTATTTGATGTTCTTGTTGATTAGAGATGGAGATGAGATGATGCAAGTGTTCTTAATGTTATTCATGTTGCTTGTTGGTGTTCTTGGATCGTGTAATGATCATGCTGCTGGACTGCATCTTTAGATGTGATCGGGTTTTCTATTTTGGGTAGAGTGTTGGTGTTTCTTCATTTACGTCTTAACCAACCCGATGGAGTAACATGTTGAGATTATTGATGCTATTTTTGGTGATACACTATCATTTTCATGGTTGATTATCATTTACTGTAATCGGTATACATGAGAGATCATTTTTTTATCATGTGTGTGTGTGTGTGTGTGTGTGTGTGTGTGTGAGAGAGAGAGAGAGAGAGAGATGTGGTAGTATGAAATTGTAAGAAGAGTTTTTTTTTCTTTAAGGAAAATTTTGTACTTCATTGGAACTATATTGGCATTGGAGATGTTGTTTGTTAGTTTAGTTGTAATGGACTGCATGTCCACCCTATTGTAATTGAAGATTGATTGGTGAATCCAACTAGGGACAAGATCTAAGATTGTATTGTGAGCAGTGAGCTCTGGGCAGTGTGCTTATTGTTGAGGTTGTAATCCTATGGTTTCTTGTGTGTCTTTAATTCTCTATTTTTCTCTTAACCGGGTAGCGCTTTTAACAAAGTACACTCATCTTGTGGGTTTGATTCCCATCGTAGCTTTCCCTTAACTTGGTTTCCTCGAGAACAAATCTTGGTGTTTTGTATTATGTGTTGTGGATCTTGCATTTATTATTTTTCTTTCAGATCTAGTTGGACAAAGTAGAATTAAAGTTATATGGTATGCACAACTGATTCACCCCCCCTTCTCAGTTGTTCTTGCCTTCTTTTGGGCCTAACACACCTTCCTTCCATTCTCTTGCCACTTATAATTATTGTCACGACGATTTGTCCCAATATTGCAACCCAACTTTTTCTTTTGTTTACCTACCGTTTCACTTTCACCATGTCATGTTTTCCTTCGTCATTGCTAATACACCCTGCAAAAATTCCCTCCAGTAATTACAACTTATATTTCTAAACAAAAAAATGGTTCTAATTTCTTAATACCAATGTGAAATCCAATAAAATACCCAATAAAAGAAGAATATACATACTAGCAAAAATAAGAAGAATCTCCTAGATAGACTTAATCCGATGGATTTCTTCTCATACTTTTTCTTCACTAGATCGTATTTTCTTGCCTCTTGTTCTTCGTCAACAACTTATCCCAATATGCAACAACAAATGCCACACTTTTCTTGCCATGATTTCTTCTTCTAGCTCCTCTACTATTTCTCCTCAAGCAACTGTCACTAAATGAAGCACAAATAGTTCATAACTCAAAATGTAAATTATGGATTTACGCATTATAACATCCATAATGTGAGATTAGGTCTTTTAACATGGATAACATGACAGGCCTATTCCTTCTTTTTAAGCCATTCCCGAATTTACTTGGTAGCTACACGGTTAACTCAAAATTTGTTGGCGCATTTTACTATACTGCTTTGTCTTGACTGTAACATTTTATTTTCCCACTGTCCACACGGTTGCAGTTGACTGTACCCCTCTGTCCTTATAGTGACATTTTATTTTTTGACAGTTAACTATTACTATTTTCCACTTTCACTACCGTAAAAGTTAATGAAAATTTTATAATTTTTGACGATGTTATCCTCTGCTTCTCTCTAGTTTCTTATAATTAGGTACTATGCATGTATGTTATGTATTTTGGTATGGCATGGCATGCTTTTTGCATCTATCATGTCACTTTTTGGTCACGATACATAACTACACAAAAACTGCAAGGACGACTTAATGTCAGTCAAATAAAAGCAATCCAATCAAAAATTTTAGCTTCTCGAATAAATGGTTGGCAATACACTCGTAGATATGCATGAAAATTTTGGAAGCACAAACAAGGCACACGAAACTGTTTGACAGATCACATCAAAGAAAATGTGGACTAAAGGATCATGATAAAAAATGAAGGGCGTAACCCATAGCTCTATTCATTTCATTTGGTGATAAGTCATAATAGATAATTGGTTATTGAAACAAGCACATAAAAGTTTGAACTTCATACTTCGACTTTCAAGAAATCCAGAGAAAGAAGAAATTCCAATCATCGATTTCCCAAAGATTTATGTGGACTTCTGACTACGATTTGTTCCAATGCGAACTACCGAGTGTGGTAGAGATCAAGAGTATAATTTGTAACTTGTTTAGTGATTCGTACCTCTTACATTTTACAATGTCGATGCTATATAACCAAAACCTGATATAAAAAATGTTCTTGAACCGTTTTATTGATCTTATAGGAAACAGTTATGTCATTTCATATTCCACAGAAAACCATCAAAATGTCCCCCACAAAAGCTTAAAGCAAATCCATTCATAAGAATGTATGCATCTTGGGATATCTACCAGTCTGATCAAATTCAAAAGTCACCCCTGAGAGCCAGCGCATGGGATTTATTATGGCCATAGTTATGATTTTTCCGTTTCCACCATAAATAACAAGAGTTAGCATAAAAATCCCATTTTCAATAAATGGTTCTCTGCCATAACAGAAATTCGAATTTCCAGTAGACGTTACAAGTGCACGCATTACATTTATTAACTAATGTAAATGGGCATTTACTGTATAATATCACTAATAATAGAAATAACTTAATTAATAATAATCATGATATTTTTAGATATCAATATCAAATATATATAATTAGCATTTAATAATAATAATTAAAATATATTTTGTACAATAATTAATTTATATTAAAATAATATAGATAATATTCATTTATCAATATTTAATATTTCATTATATATAGATATATAGCATATATATTCAACTATAAGGAGTTGCATTAAGACAATTAAAATAATTAGTCATAACACATCATAGTTAGAAAACAACATGCTCAAAATATCATCAAAACAGAGGGGTATTAGATCCTCCGCCATAGAAATTGACTTACTCCTGGAAGTCACATAGCATACACATTGATTATAAATAGATAACTAATAAAATCTCATAATAAACATCATATCAAGGTAAAAATACCAAACACAAGAGAACACAAGATGACAAAAAGGCTGAATAACAACAAGATCAATATAAGCATGACAACTTACCACCAGCTCAACAAAAGTAATGATTAAAAGATGAGAACTAACATTCCCACATACCAAACATACATAGAGGAACTAAAGGGATTCGCTGATGTCTGCCCTGACAACTCGAATCAGAACCAAAGTCAAAAGGATGGTGGCTGGGGTTGGGTCAAAAGAATGGGCCTTATGCTATTTCCATATCAACAAATTTCATCAAGTAAAGTCATGCTCAATACTGCCAATTCAGGGGAGATTATGCCTAGTACCTACAATCTGACATCACAAAGACGAGAATATGCACATATATAATAGCAAGTAGTGACAAACAATGAAGCGGATCGAGACATCGTGTGGATCACCTGTAGGAGTAACTATGACTTTGTCCCTCTTCATGCACACACACCAAACAAAATCATCATAGAGCAATCCCATACACATAGTAATAAATGAAGTGTTAGTAGGGTTAGTATTAATGAAAATTTAATTAACATATAAATAATCATCAACATATAACATGAAGGAACATAAACATTGTTCTCATAACATCAATGCGGGCCAATATAATATCATATGTCAATAGATATCACAAGTAAACATATGCTCTACAACATAAGAACATGATGTATATCACATCAATTCAGTAGTATTGATAATGATCCTTCTTAAAACTCATACATTATTGCATAATCATCTACGCAAAATGGCTAAGAACCACGTCAGATTCCTAATTATATTCTTATTACTAGCAAATTTTTACTTTATTCTACAATAGTGCATACATAAACTTTCTTTCCACGCAAAAAAAACAAAACAATTCAAAAGATTCTTTAGTGTGAAGTAGATTCTACAGATATGTAAACCATCAATATACTGAAACTAATCATCTTTCTCAATTAAGATAATAATTTAACTAAAACTTCACTTTATGTACCTTTTAAGTCTACACAATCCAATCATGAAACCATAACTGCATCCTTCTGTTAGAATAACTGAGAGGGGGGGGGGGGGCTGAATCAGTGGCCTCAACAATAATCCAATAAATCAACCCAAAAACTTAGTACCACAATTATAAGCCTCTAGTTATCTTCAGTCCTACAAGATGTATGGCTTGAAATAGTCTTATCAAATAACTACTGCTCAGAGTTCACTGTAAAACCTTATTCTTAAGCTTTACCGATTAGCGGTCTATCATTTACCGAAATACAGTAAATAACTTAGTGTATACCAATCAATCTTGTTTTAGTAATGTGTAAAGAAAAACATGAAAGAAATGACTCATAAACACATTTGACACATGGATTTTTAATGTGGAATCCCTATTAAGGGAAAAACCACTTAGGACTTATAACCCACAATTTTTACTCTTCTAAAGTGAGCTCGGTGAAGAGCAAACCCTGTTAAAGGTTACAAACACACTGTTAAGTGTGACCTTGTTAGAGGATTTATCACTAACAGTTAATCACTTGATATCTAGCATTTCACTATGCTATCTTCCTAAATTAACCTTTTGATACTCCTTGGGATGTATCTCAATATATAAAGGATTGTTAGATCCTGCTCAGTTAAGAGACTTTCTGAATCAATGGTTAAACTGAAACAGTATATGATCTGTTCATATAAACAACTTAATCTTGCAGATCTTCAGATCTATTGTAAGCTCATAATACCTTTCTGATCAATTTTTCCTTTCAATACCTTTGTTCCACTTATTTCTTCTCGGTGATGCTGTGCTTCTTTGTTGCTTCGTGTCCATAGAAATCTTTAGCTATGTTCTTTAGCTTGATTGATCAAGTCTGTATAAAGACTTCTTTCTTCGTTAGTTTCTATTCAACATCCTCTTCTCTATTCACCCCTAATTCACAATGAATTAGCTTGTCTCTTTATAGACATTATTTCACCATTTCTAAGTCCTTGACTTTCTTGTTCTTGGCGTGATCCACAATTCTCACCTTTCTTTCTTTAAAGCTTTACTTCAGTTTTATCCCGTATATTTCTCCTTGACAACTGGAATAAAACAGCTTTAAAACTCTCACTTATCTCTGGCTTTTAACTTGTCGATGAAAATAATGTTATCAACCAGTTAACTCTATCTTTAGCTCATGCCAGCTAAGTCTTTTGTCATTTCTAAACTTCAGTTCTTTTCGGTGTTTAACTCTTTGTTAGCTTCAGTCTGGACTTCAATTATCCTTAGGCATCTCTGTTCATCGGGGTTGTCTATCCGTCAAGGTTGTTTTTCTGTCAGGTAACATTGTGGTTCTACTCATCGATAATGCTTGCTTGGGTTTCATGCTCGGGTATCACTGTGACTTTCCTCTTGGGTCTCTATATTTTAGGGTGCACTGACCGTCGGTGTTTGTTGTCACTTAGTGTATACTAAACTTTTATGCATTACTGAAAGCATAACCTTTATCTTTCTATTTCTTTGAAGTCTTTGACACTATGTATATAACCATTCAAATTATATCAAGTTGACATCAATAAAAATATAATATATTAAGTGATTTAATGTCTTGCATTAACTTTTTGCAGTTCAGTGATCATGAACTTAACATCTTCAAATATTCAATCAGTTATAGTTTATTAATCTCTCCCTTTGGCATTGATGGAAACACACTACATTAATACTAATATAATATGAAATATATCAGTTGTAGTTCATCAATCTACCAAACTTATTTTTCTATAACCAATACAAATATCTGGTTCTTGGTAAGCTCATATAGCTTAGATTTGTTTCCTACAGAGTACTTTCTTCAATCTTTATTTCCTTCACTAGATAGATGTAGAAGCTTTTGATTATGTCTCTCCCTTTGATGTAGAATCTCTTCTTTGATGTTGTCTCTCCCTTTGGTTGTTCCTCTCCTCGATCATCTCTTTTCCTTTGACAACAATATAGAATACTTCTCTCCCTTAAGTCATCTCTCCCTTAAGTCATCTCTCCCTTATGATACTTATCTCCCTTTGGATATTCTCTTCCTTACAGGTTACATCTCTTTCAAGTCATTGATCACATGTAACTGATTGAATGTTTGATAATGTTAAGTTGAAAGATAATGCAGGTCATTAAATCAGTTAATGGAATATATTATCATTGATGTCAACTTGATATCATCTGTATGGTCATGTACATAATGCCAAAGACTTCAGAGAACCAAAGGAACCAAAGTTATGCTTTCAACAATACATAAAATTAAAGTATTCACAAAGTGATAAACAACACCGATGGAGTGCACACTGATGGACAGAGCAAAGAAGAATAGTCACAATGATACCCGATGATCAGAAGCATAGTGTTGCCCGACGAAGAAAAACTATAGAATGCCTGACGAGAAAAATCAGAAGGTTGCCTGATGACTAAAGAAATAGAGTTGCCCAACAAGTAAAATTCCAATGATGCCCAACAGATGGAGATCATGAAGCTAACTAGAGTCTCATTGATAGATCAGTCAGTTGTCACCGATGACTAACTGCAGTGGTAACCGACAAAAACTGAGAGTTTAGAAAACAACAAAATATCTAGCTGGCAGAGCTAAAAATAGACTTAACTGGTTGTCTACTTTGTTTTATTCGACAAGAGATAAGTGATTAATTTAAAGCTGATTTGTATAGTTGGCAAGAAGATATCTATGAGACAAATAAGGAGTTATACTTTAAATCTAATTGGCTAGATTCTTTATCACGCCAAGAATCAAGAATCAATGAATATTATGTCTATATAAGAGACAAGATTAATTCATTTACGAATGGGGTTAAGGGAGTGAATAAAAAGAGGATTCTGAAGAGAAACTGATGAAGAACAACTTCATACAGTGCTGATCAAACAAGCTGAAGGAAGAGCTAAGGAATTCTGCAGACACTGACGAATAGTGAGCACAACATCATAGAGAAGAAAGTATGGAGCACAAGGATTGAATTGATACATTGGTCAGAGAGGTAATGTACTTAAATAGATCTGAAAATCTGCAATTCAAGTTGCAATATGAACAGCTCATGGTGTTTCAGTTTAACCATTGAAGAATCAAGTCTCTTAATTGAGTAGGACTTAACATTCTTCTATATATTGAGGTACATCTCAAGGAGTGCCAAAAAGGTTGATTCATGAAAGTAGCATTGGACTTTTCCGATACCTATTGACAGTCCAAGAAGGAGGCTTATGAAAGGATGGTAAGGAATTCTACAGACACCGACGAGCAGTGAGCACAGCATCACAAAGTAGAAAGTATGGTGCACAAGGATTGAATTGATACATTGGTCAGAGAGGTAATGTACTTAAATAGATCTTAAAATCTGCAATTTAAGTTGCGATATGAACAGGTCATAGTGTTTCAGTTTAACCATTGAAGCATCAAGTCTCTTAACTAATCAGGACTTAACATTCTTCTATATATTGAGGTACATCTCAACGAGTGCCAAAAAGGTTGATTCATGAAAGTAGCATTGGACTTTCCCGATACCTATTGACAGTCTAAGAAGGAGGCTGATTCAAGGATGGTAGCAATAGATGCCTGATACTAAGTGACAACCTCTATGTATAAAATCCTCTAACAAGGTTGCACTTAACAGTGTGTTTGTAACCTTTAATAGGGTTGGCTCCTAATAGGGCTCACTTCAGAAGAGTGAAAATTTGGGGTACCGATCCCAGTGATTTTTCCCTTAACAAGGTTTCCATGTTAAAATTCATGTGTTATGTGTGTATGATTCATTTCTTTACTGTCTTGCATCTTACATAGCTAACTCTAGATTGATCAGTATACTCTGCTTATTTACTGAGTTTTGGTAAATAGTTATACTGCTTATCGATAATCAAGAAAGAATAAGGATTGACAAAGAAAACTGACAGACAGTTAATCATTATTAGTATTTCATGACATGCATCTTGCAGGGACATAATAATCTGAGATTTATTGATTGGTGGTTAAGTTTGAAGGATAAATTTTTGAGGCCACTGATTCACCCTCCCTCTCAGTTATTACTAACAATTGGTATCAGAGCTTGTGTGCTTAGAAAGAAAGGTTTCAAGACCTAATTTAAGATCACAAGATGAACAGATTGATGACATTAATTTTTTCCATTAGTACACTTAGTGAAAAACATTGATAGAGATCATCGGTACAAGCATAACCGATGGACTACAAGCATAACCGGTAGACAACGAGCATACCCGACAGAATAAAAAGGTCACGAGAAAATGCTAAGTATGAAATTGACTGACGAACACTGACAAGTGTTACATCCACAAAGTAAACAGGACATCACCGATGGGTCAATGACATAACACAATGGACATCATCGACAACACAGTTTTGAGAACAAAACCGACGGAGTAGAAAAGGCATACTCGACGAATAGTTCAAGAAAGGAACACCGACGGAAAAGAAAACTGAAAGACTGACAAAGCAACCCGACCATCAGAACCGACAGTTAGTTAGAGAACCTGCAAATAGTAGATCTAAGTTTTACACGTCAGATAAAGCATTGTAATTCTATTTTTAGAGTTTTAATTTGTTTTAAATCATTACTTGAGGGTCAAGAAAGCATAATGTAAATGTTTTAAAGCATCCTAATGCATCTAAAACATATCTAACTAAAGATCAAGGTCAAGTTGTAAATCTTGGATCTAGAGTTAACTTGCAAAAGCATGAATCAAGAATAGAGAAAAAATCCAGTATAAATATATGTTCAATAAATTGTGAATTATGAGTTCATTGTTGTTGATAGCCACGAAGAGCATCTAAGGAGTAGAAGGCGGAATTCATGCAAAGTTCAGAAATAGATCACACTAGTTATCAAGAACACACAGAGGCTACCGACGTGCAGAGAAAGGTATTATTCAATCATGAAAAGATGATTACTCATACATAGGAAGCTTTATTGGATCTGTTATCAACAATTAGAGATTGCATACATCATCAGATCAAAGACTTATATAGTTGCATTCTAACAAGTGCATCACATCTAAAATCCTTTTCTAGAAGGTGGACTTAATTGTTCTTTACAAATCTCTTAACAGAGTGCACACTTAACTGTGTTGCTAAAGCTTCAAATGAAGTAGATCTTAACAGGTCTCTACTGTAATACTCCTAACAGGGTAGGTCATCAGAAGTGACCAATTGTAAGCCTTAATCGACCACTTCTTATCTATAGATAGCGAAGTCTTGTGGGTAACAATCCCCACCGCAGTTTTTACTTCCTAACAGGAGTTCTTTGCGATATCATATCTTGTGTCATGTGTTATCTATTTTCATGAATGTTTCTTGTATGGTACATATTAAATAACTTATGTTATGATTGCATATACATAAAGAAAGATGAATAGTTAGATAAAATAATTTACAAATTGATGACTAAGGGTTAATGGGCTAACCAAGAAAAGTTTTAGAGGTACTGATTCACCCCTCCCCTCTTACTACATCATTCACAATATAATTCCAACAATTGGTATCAGAGCTAAGTCTCTTTCTTGAAAAGCTTAAAGACTTAAGAGAAAATATCAGAGAAATGGAAAAGTACAGACTGGACAAGACTATTGAGAATGAGCAATTACAGATGCAGATAAACTATGAGTAGTATAAAGAGGCGAGAATCAACTTGAGAAAACTTCTTGATGAAAGAAATATTATGGCAACTAGGCTGAATGAGAAGGACTACAAAGAATCAGAAATACAAGATTACATTGATACAACAGAATCAACATCAAGCAAAGCTTTAGACACATCAGTGGAAGAGATCACAAGTCTACAAGAAGTCAATCTACATCTGACGGAGAAAATCAAGATGCTGCAAATCAGTCAAGAAACTCAAATGGTAAAAATGATTGATGTCATGAATGATGCAAGAAAAGCTGAAAATGAAAGAACACTAGCCATTGATGATAGGAGGAAAATAATAGAGAAGCTGCAAGAAAAATAATTAGAGATTCAAAGACTTACTAAGCATCACCATGAGGTTGCCAACTAGATTATTCTTATGAGTCAAGAAGCAAACAGACTAAATACATAACTCATTGAAAGAATACAGATCATTGGTGAGCTAAGAGAAGAGAATGAAAAATTGAAGCATGAAATCAAAGGCCAGAATCAACACAACGAATTGATCAAGAAAACTGAAGATAGCAACAAAATGATGGATGATTTTCTTGATGGACAGAGAAGAGTCAACAACTACACAGGATTAGGGTACAATGAGAATGGTGAATCTTCTAATCAACTAGATCAAAGGAATTCTTTCTCAACCCTAAGATCCAAGAAGCTGTCATGCAATCACTATGGAAAACCCGGCCACACCTCAAACATTTGCAAAAGCAAAATGAAAGGTATTCCTCAAGCACAATCTACTTTCATTGGTAATTGTTATAAATGTGAGAATAAAGGACACAAGGCACATGAGTGCAGATCCAAAGTGACAAATCAAAAAACGAAGACCTACATGGACAAGTACTGTCCTACCTGCAAGATGAATGGGCATACACATGAGGAGTGCTAGAAAAAGAACAACAAGGCCTGGACACCAAAAGAAATTGATAATAGCTACAAACCAACAAGAGTAGATAAATCATATGTTTGGGACTATAACACATGGGTAAACTGCACAACATGTGGAAGGTATGGTCATATTACTGCCAATTGTATGAGAAAGTGGACCAAAAGGTCAAGAGGTTGGACCAATCTAGGTATGGCATGTTTGCATTGTCATAAGGTTTGAAATGTGATAAAAGATTGCAAAAACTAACTGACAAATACAAGTACTCATCCCAATGGAAATACCATTGATGACATCAAGAGAATGAGAAACAAGATGTGGGTAAAAGCCACAAACACTGAAGGTGTTAGAACAAGCAATTCAAATGGTGACACCCCATCCGATGGATCTGGTGACATCACTACATCCAACTAAATTGCACAAGTATGGAACTACATTATGACAAATTATATTATGCATCGGTTCCATTACACATAGTTCATATTGTAACATTAGCATGAATAAAGATGCAATATAATGTTATTTGTTAAATTATTGAAAAGAAACCATCAGTTATTGGGTACAAATTTGCATCGGTGAACACACACAGAAAAATTAGCACTACTTACCAGAATGTATCAATTATTACACAAGCGCCAAGTTGCTAAGTGTAAACCAATGGACATCGATGAACCTTGAGGCAACAAAAGCTATCTTCACCACTTTACCGACCATCATCGGTGAAGTCACCAAAAATGCTAGCAACCCTGACACTTTGTACACACACCGAAGATGTTATGAATGCCTCTACCGATGAACTCAGTCTTTGTATATCGACAAATTGGTGAGCATTAATGACAACTTAGGGCAAAAAATTTATAAAATCCTGATGGGTGAACTCATTTTTGCACCCGTGATTTTTTAGCAGAGCAGAGCAATTTCAAAGCAATTTGGAGAGAGAATTAGCAAGAATCAATTTGACATAAAGCATTCACATTCACAGGAAATCACATAGATTTAGTAAGTAACCACATTCACCGATCACACTATTTTATTTGCGAAAAGCCCTAAATTTATGCAACACGATGGCATCAAATTCTAGAGTTGAAAAGATTAAGGAAGATAAGAAGAAAATGTTCAAGCTTGTCAGCAGAGGCTCTTGTGTTGAACCCAAATACAAGCTACACCTAGAAATAGCATCACAACCTGACAATTTTGGAGCATTCTCCAGAATCCCACCTAGGGTTTTACTGGTAGAGGACGTAAGGTCTTATATACACTGCAAGATCTTAGAGATAGGAGATCTAGACCTAGATAATGCCTGTAGGGCACTATGTGATGAAGCTGGAAAACTCAAAGATGAGCACAAGCATCTGGAAGTAAAAGGACTCACGAATGCACTACATTTTCCCAAACTTTTCAAAACAAAATGGATAAAGATTGTTCTTAGTAGAATGCACAACAAGACTCTATGGCTTAATAAGCCAAAACCAATAACAAAGGATGTTATTCATGCAATTACTGGTTATCCTATGACCAATAAACCACAAGCTCACAAACACCCATCCTTGGCGGAAGTAGAAAAACTGACTGGTGCTAAATCAGACAAAAGAGCACTCAAGGTCAACACCATTACTAACATTGAGCTAAAGTTTGGAGCATGTGTTGTTGGATATAAAATCTTCTAGGCGAGCAGAATGAATAGCATATCAAGCACTGCTATGAGCACAACATACAAAATCATCAAACAAGGAAAGAAGATGGATCTTGCAGAGATCCTGTTACATCAACTGGAGGAGAACATGTGCACTATAAGATCTTCAAGAACAAACACTTGTAAGTTTGGTTCCCTCATAATGTGCATATTATTTTACTTTGAAGAATATTTTCCTTCAATAGGAAAAGTTGTATGGGACACAAGCAGACCTATAACCATTCAGATAGGTGAATTCATAGAACCACTAGGAATAGATTTTGATAATGTAATACATGAGTATTTCAAAACCATTAAGGAAATATTGCAAACTAGAACAAGGATTCCTGAAAATCTGATAGAGGAACATAGAGAAAATATATGTTTCATGGTAGATACTGATTTCACATATATCCAAGCAGTAGTACCTAGGAAGTCGTGGCTTTCACGGTTAGACTATGAAATCAAAATAGGACAAGACAATGAGTGTATTGAGGCACTACTGAATGAACCAGTAGACAACAAGCAACTAAGATTTGGCACCTATGAAGAGGCCAATCAAAAGATTAAAACAAATCTTGTTGTCAAGAAAGCTGTAAAACAGTCAAGCAGAATGGTGAAGAAATTAAAAGAGAAATTGAATGTATCTTCTAAAGGTGAAGAGGAACAAGAGGGTAAGGAGGAAATCACTGAGGACTAGCTACCCATCAGTGATACAACAGAAGAAAATGAATCAGAGGAAGAATATTCTGATTCAACACCTCCTCCTCCACCTAAGAAGTCAAGAATGAGGAGTTAGACAGCAAAGGATGCAACTCCTTCTCCCATGGTAAAAAGAAAGGTGTATAAAAGAAAACCTGACACATCAAAGGGAAAACAACCAGTTGGGAAACCTACCAAAAGGAGGAAATTTGTTAAGACAAATGAGGATATAGAGGACTCAGCTATGGATGAGCCTGACACTGCAATTAAACAAGCAAAGGAAACAACAAAGGTAACATCAACTCCTGAAAACATTGATGAAATATGTAAGTACATTTCAGAAGCCTCATCTATTGCACATCCTAAGATTAAGAAATGGTTGAAATGGGATTCTGTAGAACATAATAAAATTGAAGATGCAATTATAGCTAAAATGTGCAGACACTATTATGTCCCACTTCAATTCACTACACATGATGTACCACAAGAACTGTTAATTAGATTATCTTCTAGGTTCACATTTGCACTCCATGAGGAGAAATGGATAAAAGAAAGATTACTTGTTACTCTTATGCCCCCTGAATCAAAAAGGGAAGAAATAAATTAAATCATGGAGAAATATGAGAAAAATTTCTCACCCAAAATGAGAGCTTACAAATTTCTTGAAGAGAAGTTTATAGAGCTAGAACAAGAAGCTCATGATAAATGGAGCAATATACTCAATCCTAATAAGGAGAGCAGTTATGAGAAGGAAACCGTCACTCAGAAAGATAACTCAACAGTTGAGTTAGACAGTGAAGAAGTTCAAATAACCGGCCAGAAATAGGTTGATATTGTAGATGAAGAATGGCTAGACACTACTCTTGACCACACTCAAAGTGAAGAAAATCAAATACTAGCAAGTCCAATTCACATCAGTTTAGAGGATGAAGAAGTTACCAATGAAGAGTTAACAATAAAAGGTAACTTAGTTGATGATATAAATGATGAATCATGGTTAGACAACATTGTCAATGACACTATATGAAAAGACCCTACAATAGAAGTTCAAAAAGATGAAGACATAAATATTGCACAGGGTAATATCGACAGATAGGATTCAACTATTGACACTGCAACAGTCAATACACCGACAAACATGAATATATTAATAGATGCTATTGATATTTAGTCAAGTCATGACAAATCATCTAAGAAAGCTGATGATATACCCAAGGACATGGGTAATAATGAAAACAAAGATGTATCCAATACTCAAAAGGATACAGATACAGAAATGAAAGATGCAACTGACACTTAGCAAGAAGTGTCTAATGAACAGAATAAAGAAGAAGATAACAAAACTGAGGATACATTGAGAAAGGGTGAAGAAAAACATAAAAGTGAAGAAGTCAAGTAGGATGAAGGCACAAAACAAAAGGAAGATATATCTATTGATACACCTAAGGCCAATGAGGAGACATCTTCACAAACCCAGTTGGTGGACTCAGAACAGAAACAACAGGATGCTTCATATTCTTGACCCTTACCTACCAAGTCAACCCAATCTCAAGGTTTACACATGGTAGTACATCAATCTGCCACCCAGCCAAAGAATAAGAAGAGGAAAGCACTAAAGAAAGATATTTTGGCTGTCACAATGGATAAAGTAATTGAAGTCCCAAACTGGGATATTACTACTTTGGATATAGATAAACTTCAAGAGTTTGGAGTGCTATGCCAAAGGAAATCCATTCAAAAGAAAATGATATAGGAACACAGGGAAACAATGGCACTTGACAAGGCAAGAGACATTCTCGAACAACTTGTTCCTAAGGTAAAACTTGAACAACATGCTACAGTTAAGGAGAAAATAGTTGTTCTTACCGACGCAATCACAGACCAGAATGTAAATGCAGAACAAGCAATGGAAGAACAAGTAGAGAAAAAAGTATCAATACAAGTTAATTGATAAGATCAGCCAAGAAGTGGTAGTGAACAAGGTAAATCTCTCTGAACTAACTGATCAATTAGATCCAATGATTGCTGAGGCAATTACCTTAGTTCAAAAGATGTGCACACTTGAAAAGTTTACCAAATAAAATAGTGACAAGTTAGCAGAAATAGATTCTAATGTCACAACGAGTGCACAAAGCCTAACCTCAAATGCAGACAATATCAAGGTGCATCATGACAAGGTCATTGAGGCTAATAGGATAAGGCAAGAAATATGGGATGCTGAAACACAATTAAGAGGTGAGATTACCGAACTACAAGCACACATCTTGCCTAATCTTACTATTCTACAACAACATATTTTTGAAGCCAGAAACTTAATTGCAACCCTAGATATGTCCGTAGTAGACAACATCTATGATATACATGTAAGGATATCACTTGAGCACATGGCTCTAGAAATGCTAAAGGATAAATGGGAAAAGATGATGGAGGAGATCAAATCCTCACATTCCCACCTTTTTGACAA
>MU226860.1:904353-934971 GCA_018584345.1 Thuja plicata
CAATATATCAAAAAAAGGGAAAGAAAAGTACATAAGGAAATGTATAAATACTTACACTTACTGACATATACATAGGGGGAGTCATTCAAATGACTAAGGAAGAAGTATACACAGGTGTACATACTAAAACATTAAGTATGTTGTACATATCATGTTTTTGATACTAATGTCAAAGGGGAAGATTGATGACATTAAGTTTTGCCATTAGTACACTTAGTGAAAAACATTGACAAAGATCATCGGTACAAGCATAACCGATGGACTACAAGCATAACTGGTAGATAGCGAGCATACCTGACAGAAAAAAAAGGTCATGAGAAAATGATAAGTATGGAATTGACTGACAAACACTAACAAGTGTTGCACCGACAAAGTAAACAGGACATCACCGACGGGTCAATGACATAACATAAAGGACATCACTGACGACATAGTTTTCAGAGAAAAACTGACAGAGTAGAAAAGGCATACTCGACGAACAGTTCAAGAAAGGAACACCGACAAAAAAGAAAACTGACAGACTGACAGAGCAACCCGACCATCAGAATCAGCAGTCAGTTAGAGAACCCGCAAATAGTGGATTTGAGTTTTACATGTCAAATAAAGCATTATAATTCTATTTTTAGAGTTTTAATTTGTTTTAAATCATGACTCGAGGGTCAAGAAAGCATAATGTAAATGTTTTAAGCATCCTAACAGATCTAAAACATATCTAACTAAAGATCAAGGTCAAGATGTAAACCTTGGATCTAGAGTTAACTTGAGAAAGCGTGAATCAAGAATAGAGCAAAAATCTAGTATAAATAGATATTCAATCAATTGTGAATTATGAATTCATTATTGTTGATAGCCATAAAGAGCATCTAAGGAGCAGAAGGCAGAATTCATGCAAAGTTTAGAAACAGATCACACCAGTTATCAAGAACACACAGAGGCTACCGACATGCAGAGAAAGGTATTATTCAATCATGAAAAGATAATTACTCATACATAGGAAGCTTTATTGGATATGTTATCAACAATTAGAGATTGCATACATCATTAGATCAAAGACTTATGTAGTTGCATTCTAACAAGTGCATCACATCTAAAATCCTTTTGTAGAAGGTGGACTTAACCATTCTTTACAAATCTCTTAACAAAGTGCACACTTAACAGTGTTGGTAAAGCTTCAAATGAAGTAGATCTTAACAGGTCTCCACTATAATACTCCTAACAGGGTAGGTCATCAGAAGTGACCAATTGTAAGCCTTAACTGGCCCCTTCTTATATGCAGATAGTGAAGTCTTATGGGTAACAATCCCCACCACAGTTTTTACTTCCTAACAAGAGTTTTCTGTGATATCATATCTTGTGCCATGTGTTATCTATTTTCATGAATGTTTCTTGTATGGTTACATATTAGAGAACTTATGTTATGATTGCATATACACAAAGAAAGATGAACAGTTAGATAAAATAATTTACAAAATGATGACTAAGGGTTAATGGGCTAACCAAGAAAAGTTTTAGAGGTACTGATTCACCCCTCCCCTCTTAGTACATCATTCACAAAATAATTCCAACACAAACAAGATGTGCCCAAGTTGAACAAAGACAACTTTGCTTCATGGAAAAGAAGGATAAGACTCCACTTATCAGGTGGTAATGATGTTACTCAATTCCTAGATATTGAATATGTGTTGCCCACATGAGTATTAACAGTAGATCAATTGAGAGAGAAGCATGAGCACAACTGCATGGTCATAGAGCTTTCTTCCTCACTCTCTGATGCTGAATTTAAAGATGTCAAAGATTGCAAAACTACAAAGAAGATGTGGGACAAACTAAAGCTTGTACATGGAGGTGATACAAATGTTCTGAGACCCAAGGTAGAAATCCTTAGAGGAAAGTTTGATGATCTCATAATGAAAGAAGGAGAAAACATCACACAGTACAACACAAGAATCAAAGAAGTAGTCAATGCTATATGAGGAGTTGGAGGTACACTTAAAGAGGAGATAGTGGTAAGTAAAATCTTAAGAACCTTACTGCTTATATATGCTATTAGAGTTTCTGCCATTCAAGAAATGAGAATAGTAGAAAATAATATAGTTCCTCTTGATAGCTTAATTGGTATACTGATTTCATTTGAGATGAATAATTTTGATAATAGTGTCTTACCAAACTTAGAGTCTGAATTTAAATCTTTTATGAGAATAAGAAAATCAAGTCATAGACACACATCTAGAAGATATAGTGAAAGTGAAAGTGAAGAAGAAGATCTAGATGAAATAGAAGCACTTATGGCTAGAAGAATGTAGAGAAGCAAAGGTAAATACAAAGGCAAGTTACCACTTGTATGCTTTAATTGTAAAGAGATTGGACACTTTGATGCAAGATGTCCTAACAGAAGAAAAGATGACAGAGTTAATGATAGATCTTTTAAGAAGAAATATGAAAAAGGTGATAACAAAGATTATAGAAGTTACAGATAATCAAAAAGGAGAGATACCTGAGACTACAAGGACAAAGGAAAGAAAGCCAGCTACCTAGCTGCTTGCAAAGATGAAGATACTGACACCAAACTTGATGAAGACATCGAGATGGTGTTTGTGGCTGTGAAAGATGATTCAGATGAAGATGAAAGGTATGTAGAAACTGCACTCATATCTAAGGTTAGAAAGAATGACATCTAGAATATAGATAGTGGTTGTACTCACCACATGACTGGTGACAAAGAAAAGTTTAACACTTTTGAGTATTACAATGGTGGCACAACAAGAATGGGTAATGATACACCTTGTCTAGTTGAAGGTAATGGAACTATAATGTTGAATAACCCAGTTAAATGTGAAAATGATTATTGGGTAAAAGGATTGAATTATAATCTGTTGAGTATTTTTCAGCTAAATAATTCAGGTCATAGAGTAGAATTTGAGAATAAGAAGGCAAATATTTTCAATGAATCAAGAAGATTGATTGGTACCATTGAACAGACAAAAGGTGACTTATTCTATCTGAATGATACTAACACCACTTGCTTAATGAATAGAAACAAAGACATATGGTTATGACACAAAATATTGTGTCATGTGAATTTTGACAACATGATGAAAATAAGCAGAAGGAGAAATGTAAGAGGCTTACTGACAGTGTCAAAGCCTGACAACATCATGTGCAAGAATTGTCAAAAAAGTAAGATGACAAAGTCTAGTTTCAAAAGTAAAACCCATACATTTGATGATATTCTATAATTATTCCATACTAATCTATGTGGACCAATGAGGACAAAGAGTTATTATGGAGATAGATATTTTATTCTCTTTGTTGATGATTACTCTAGAATGATGACAATTATGTTTCTAAAAGATAAATCTGAAGCATTCAAGATGTTTAAATGGTATAAGGCTATGGTAGAAAAAAAAGTGGTAAGGATTTGAAATGCTTGAGATCAGATAGAGGAGGAGAGTTTATATCAGATGAATTCACTAATTTTTGCAATAAGCATGGTATAAAAAGATAGGTTTTTGCACCAAGAACACCACAAAAAAATGGGATTGCAGAGAGAAGGAAATGATCCATAGTTGATTGTGCTAGAACATTGATGATAGAGAAAGGCATCACCCAAATCTTCTGGAGGGAAGCTGTCAGTACTACTGTCTACACATTAAATAAAGTACAATTGAATAAGGACTCAAAGAAGACACCCTATGAGCTATGGTATGGTAAAACACCCAATATAAGTTACTTCAAAATCTTTGGTAGTCAATGTTATATCTTAAAGGATGATAGAAATGGAAAGCTTGATGCCAAGAGTGATGAAGGTATCTTTCTAGGGTATTCCACCAAAAGAAAGGCTTATAAATGTCTTATTAAGGCCTCTAACAAAATTGTTGAAAGTGCAAATGTGAAAATAGATGAATTTGCAAAAAATAATGAGCTGGAAAGCACAAAAGAACCAGAGGACTACAACAAGTTTGTATACTGTGAAGAACCTAACACTCTGCCTGAGCAATAGTGCTTAATTCTAGATTAATAGAATGTTGTAACCGACGGTCAGGCTACAAATATCGACGGTCAGGATAACGATCAAAATAATGTGCAAGGTGATGAAGAACAGAATGAAGAACAAAATGATGATCAAACTGATAGACAAAGAGTTGTACCTGTACTTGCCAGATATGTAAGAAGGAACCATCCATAGATCTAGATCATAGGAGATAAGAAAGATGTTACAAGAACAAGAAGTAAGTCTCTAAACACAAGTTATTTAATTTGTGAGTTTGAGCCAAAATATGTCAATGCTGCACTTGATAATGAAGAATGGATAAGTGTTATGAATGATGAGATTGAGTAGATTGAGAAGAACAAGACATGGTCACTTGTGCCAAGACCAGATGATAAGAATTCCATCGGTACTAAATGGATATTCAGGAACAAGCTGAATGAGAATGGATAAGTCACAAGAAATAAAGCAAGACTAGTATGCAAGGGGTATGCACAAGAAGAAGGTATTGACTACAGAGAGACCTTTGAACCCATTGCTAGGATAGAAGGTGTAAGAATACTAATTTCTTATGCTGCATTCAAAGGATTCAATGTATACCAAATGGATGTCAAGTCAGCATTCCTAAAAGGAATACATGAAGAAGAGGTATACATTGAGCAAGCAAAAGGGTTTGTAGATCTAGACAAGAGAAACATGGTATGTAGAATTCATAAAGCCTTGTATGGATTGAAACAAGCTCCTAGAGCCTGGTATGAATGACTTCATTCCTATCTTATAAGTATTGGATTTGTAAGGACTAGTGAAAATAGTAATCTTTATTTGAAGGAAGATACCGATGCTAACACTTTGATAGCTGAAATATTTGTTGATGACGTCATATTTGAAGGCAATGATATGCTATGCAAATCATTTGTTAATGTGATGAGAAAAGAGTTTGAGATGTCTATGTTTGGAGAGATGAAGTTCTTTCTTGTTCTACAGATCATGCAACAATGTGAAGGTATTTTCATTACACAGTCCAAATACATTAAAGAGGTCTTGAAAATATTCAAGATGGAAGATTCCAAACTAATTGGAACACTGATGGCTACTGGATGTAAGTTGACAAAGGAGGACAAGACATCAGAGGTAAATCAAACTTTGTATAGATCAATGATTGGAAAAATCATGTATGTTGTACACACTAGACCATATATTGCACATGTAGTAGGAATTGTTGCTAAATTTTCTACTAACCCCAGGGAATCACATATGACTGTTATGAAAAGAATTCTAAGATATCTAAAGAATACCAAGGAATATAGCTTATGGTATAGAAGAGAAGGTAAATTTGAACTTAAGGTGTTTACCGATGCTGATTGGGCTGGAAATCTTGATGACCAAAAGAGCACAACTGGAGGAGCATTCTTTATGGGTGATAGACTTGTCACATGGATTAGAAAAAAGCAAGGATGCATCTCTTAGTCTACTGTAGAAGCAGAGTATGTTGCTTCTATTGCAAATTTCTCAAATATTGCATGGATCAAACAGTTACTAGAAGGTATGCATATGAAGATCCTAGAACCAGTAATTATCTATTGTGATAACACGAGTGCAATAAACATTTCCAAGAGTCCAGTCATGCATGCTAAGACTAAACACATTGCAATCAAGTATCATTATTTAAGAGAACAAGTTCAAGAAAAGGAGGTGACACTTGAGTATGTGCAATCCAAAGAACAATTAGTTGATATCTTCACCAAGCCACTGCCGAAGGATACATTTGAATACTTGAGAAAGAGACTAGGGGTCAAACCCTTGTCTACCAGTCAGTAAAATGACTAGAAGGCTGCATCAGCCTACATATTATCAGAATGTCATTAATGTTGATGCAAGAAAAGAGATGAACTTCAAGGCTACATCTATATACAAACAAGTATATATCAGCACCGAGCACGAGAGCATATTTGTTTGGCATTGCTGTCAAAGGGAGAGAGATTATCCATATTATCACATCCTTCTATAAAAGGAGAGAGATTATATCCTTAGGGAGAGAAATTGTATGGAAAGATTATACAAAGGGAGAGTTGCTGACAAAATAAAATACATCAAAAGAGAAGAATAGTCAAGGGAGAGAAATTGACATAAGGAGAGAACACAACACATCAGAAAATAGAGAGCTGCAAGAATCAAATCTAAGCTAAAACATAGCTTACCGATGGCCAGATATTTATCGGTTAATAGAAAAAAATATTGGTAGTTTGATGAAGCTCAAATTTTGTATTTCATATTGTATTAGAAATAGTATAGTGTGATAATATAGTATGTTGCCATCAATGCCAAAGGGAGAGATTGATGACATGTAATTGATTGAATGTTTGATAATGTTAAGTTGAAAGATAATGCAGGTCATTAAATTAGTTAATGGACTATATTTTCATTGATGTCAACTTGATATCATTTGTATGGTCATGTACATAATGCCAAAGACTTCAGAGAATCAAAGGAACCAATGTTATGCTTTCAACAATGCATAAAAGTCAAGTATTCACTAAGTAACAAAAAACACTGATAGAGTGCACACAAATGGATAGAGAAAAGAAGAAAAATCACAGTGATACCCAATGATCATAAGCATAGTGTTGCCCAATGAAGCAAAACTACAGAATGCTCGACGAGAAAAATCAGAAGGTTTCCCGATGACCAAAGATATAGAGTTGCTTGATGAGTAAAATTCCAATAATGCCCAACGGATGAAGATCACAAAGCTAACTAGAGTCTCACCGAAAGATTAGTCAGTTGTCACCAACGAATAATTGTAGTGGTGACCGACAGAACTGAGAGTTCAAAAAATGACAAAATATCTAGCTGGCAGAGCTAAAAATAGACTTAACTGGTTGTCTACTTTATTTTATTCTACCAGAGATAAGTGGTTGATTTAAAGATGATTTGTATAGTTGGAAAGAAGATATCTACAAGACAAATATTGAGTTATGCTTTAAATCTAATTAGCTAGATTGTGTATCATGCCAAGAATCAAGAATCAAGAATCAATGAATATTATGTCTATATAAGAGACACTCTTAATTCATTTATGAATGGGATTAAGGGGAGTGAATAAAAAGAGGATGCTGAAGAGAAACTGATGAAGAACAACTTCATGCAGTGCTGATCAAACAAGATGAAGGAAGAGCTAAGGTATTTTGTAGACACCGATGAACAGTGAGCACAACATCACAGAGCAGAAAGTATGGAGCACAAGGATTGAATTGATACATTGGTCAGAGAGGTAATGTACTTAAATAGATCTAAAAATTTGCAATTCAAGTTGCAATATGAACATTTCATAGTGTTTCAGTTCAACCATTGAAGCATCAAGTCTCTTAACCAAGAAGGAGTTAACAGTCTTCTATATATTGAGGTACACCTCAAGGAGTGTCAAAAAGGTTGATTCATGAAAATAGCATTGGACTTTCTCGATACCTATTGACAGTCTAAGAAGGAGGTTGATTCAAGGATGGTAGCAATAGATGCCTGATACTAAGGGACAACCTCTATGTATAAAATCCTCTAACAAGGTTGCACTTAATAGTGTGTTTGTAACCTTTAACAGGGTTGGTTCCTAATAGGGCTCACTTTAGAAGAGTGAAAATTTGGGGTACTGATCCCAATTTTTTTTTCCTTAATAGGGTTTTCATGTTAAAATTCATGTGTTATGTGTGTATGGTACATTTCTTTACTGCCTTGCATCTTACATAGCTAACTCTAGATTGATCGGTATACTCTGCTTATTTACTGAGTTTTGGTAAATAGTTATACTACTTATCGATAATCAAGAAAGAATAAGGATTGAAAG
Source organism: Thuja plicata (assembly GCA_018584345.1). Taxonomy (NCBI): domain Eukaryota; kingdom Viridiplantae; phylum Streptophyta; class Pinopsida; order Cupressales; family Cupressaceae; genus Thuja; species Thuja plicata. The sequence goes on from MU226860.1 coordinate 912,180, forward strand.
AGAAAATTGACAGATAGTTAATCATTATTAGTATTTCATGGCATGCATCTTGTAGGGATATAATAATCTGAGATTTATTGATTGGTGGTTAAGTTTGAAGGATAAATTTTTAAGGCCACTGATTCACCCCCCCTCTCAGTTATTACTAAAAGTCATCTCAAGTCATCTCTCCCTTTGACAACAATACCAAAGTATATCCTTCCTCCTTTTTATAATATGCTCCTTGAATTTCCTTATCCATCAGTAATACAATGACTCTGGTGTTCGGTGTAGATTTGTACATTTCTGTGTACTGATGTATCTTTTGCAGTTCATATTTTTGCTTGCATCAACATAAATGATTTTTTGATTGTGTGTAGTCTGATGCATCCTCCTAGTCAGCTTAATAACCATTAGACAAGGGTCAGACCCCTAGTTTCTTTCTCAGGTACTCAAATGTATCTTTAGGTAATGGATTTGTGAATATGTCAGCTTATTGTTCCTTAGATCGAACATATTCTAGTATCACTTCTTTCTCTTGCACTTGTTCTCTTAAGTAATGATACTTGATAGAAATATGCTTAGTCTTAGCATGCATGAAAGGATTCTTTGATATGTTTATTGTATTGGTATTATCACAATAAATAATCACTGGTTCAAGAATTTTCATATTCATACCTTCCAGTAATTGTTTGATCCATGCAATGTTAGAGTAGTTTGCAATAGCAACAACATATTATGATTCTACAGTAGATTGTGAGATGCGTCATTACTTCTTACTGATCCATTTGACAAGTCTGTCACCCATGAAGAATTCTCCTCCAGTTGTACTCTTTCTGTCATCTAAGTTTCAAGCCCAATCAACATCTGTATAGACTTGAAGCTCAAATTTGCCTTCTCTTTTATACCATAAGCCATAGTCCTCGGTATTCTTTAGATATCTCATAATTCCCTTGACAATAGTCATGTGTGATTCTTTCAGATTAGCAGAGAATATTGCAACTATTCCAACTACATGTGTTATGTTTGGTCTAGTATGAACAACATACATTAGTTTGTCAATCATTGATCTATACGAGGTCTGATTTACCTTGTTTGACTTACCTTCCTTTGTCAGCTTACATCCAGTTTCCATAGGTGTTCCAACTAGTTTGGAATCTTCCATCTTGAATATCTTCAACACTTTCTTGATGTATTTGGACTGCATGATATATATGTCTGCATCCTGTTGAAGAATCTATAGACCAAGAAAGAATTTGATCTCCCCAAACATTGACATCTTAAACTCTTTTCTCATTTCATTAGCAAAATATTTACATAACATATCATTACCCCCAACTATGATATCATCAACAAATATTTCAACAATCAAAATGTTATCATCAGTATCTTCCTTTAAGTACAGATTGCTATTTTCACTTGTTCTTATCAATCCAATACTTATGAGATAGGAGTGAAGTATTTCATACAAGGCTCTAGGTACTTGGTTCAATCCATACAAGGCTTTGTGTAGTCTAAAAACCATGTTTCTCTTGTCAGGATCAACAAACCCTTCTAGTTGTTCAATGTATACCTCTTCTTCTAGTATTCCATTTAGGAATGCAGATTTGACATCCATTTGGTATACCTTGAATCCTTTGAATGTAGCATAAGCAAGAATAATTATTACTCCTTCTAGTCTAGAAATGGGTGCAAAGGTTTCTCCATAGTCAATACCTTCTTCTTGTGCATACCCCTTGCATACTAACCTTGCTTTGTTCCTTGTGACTTCTCCATTCTCATTCAATTTGTTTCTGAATATCCATTTGGTACCGATGACATTCTTGTAATCTGGTCTAGGTACTAGGTCCATGTTCTATTCTTCTCAATCTATTCTATTTCTTCATTCATAGAACTGACCCATTCTTCATTTTCAAGTGTAGTATAAAAGATTCAAGCTCAAAATCATAAATTAAACATCTAGTGTTTAGTGACTTACTTCTTGTTCTCATTCTAGCCTTCTTGTATCCTATGATATGGTTATGTGGGTGGTGTCTTCTGACATACTTGGAAAGTATTTGTTCAACTCTTTGTTCATCATTTTGATCATCATCTTGACCTTCATTCTGATCTCCATCGCTCGGAACATCATTTTGAGAAATTTCTTGATTTTTGGTATTTGCAACTTGATGCTTGGGTGCAATGTTCTATTTCTCGGGAGAAATACACTGTTGCTCAGGTAGAGTGTTAGGTTCCTCATTGTAAAAAAACATGTTTCAGTCTTCTGGTTATTTTCTTCTTTCCTCATCATTTTTCTACGCATATTCATCTATTCTGACATTTGTACTTTCACTGATTTTGTTAGAGGACTTGTTAAGACATTTATAATCCTTGCTTTTGGTGGAATACCCTATAAATATTCCTTCTTCACTTTTAGAGTCAAGCTTTCCATTTCTATCATCTTTCAAAATATAACACCAAATTCCAAAAATTCAAAAGTAACTTACATTGGGTGTGTATCCATACCATAGCTCATAAGGTGTCTTCTTGGTGTCTTTCTTCAATTGTACTATATTCAATGTGTAGATAGCAGTACTGACAACTTCCCTCCAAAATATTTGTGTGATGCTTTTCTCAATCTTCAGTGTTCTTGCACAATCAACAATGGATATGTTTCTCCTTTCAACAATCTCATTTTGTTGTGGTGTTCTTGGTGCAGAAACCTGTCTTTTAATTCCATGCTCATTGCAAAAGTTAGTGAATTCATCAGAAATAAATTCTCCTCCTCTATCTGACCTTAAGCATTTTAGTTCCTTACCACTTTGTTTTTCTACAATTTCTTTATACCATTTAAACATCTTGAATTCTTGTGATTTTTCTTTTAAGAACATAACTATCATCATTCTAGAATAATCATCAATAAAGAGAATGAAATATCTATCACCATAGTAACTATTTGTTCTCATGGGTCCACATAGATCAGTATGGACTAATTCTAGAATAGCATTAGATGTATGAGTTTTTCTCTTGAAACTAGACTTTGTCATTTTACCTTTTTGACAATTCTTACACATTATATGGTCGGGCTTTGACATGCTCAGTAAGCCTCTAACTTTCCTTTTATTACTTATCTTAATCATGTTGTCAAAATTCACATGACATAATCTTTTATGCCACAACCATATGTCTTTGTTTCTAGCTATTAAACAAGTGGTGTTAATATCATCAAGATAGAATAGGTTACCTTTTGTTTGTTCACCATTTCCGATCAAGCTTCCTGATTCATTAAAGATCTTTTCCTTTTTGTTCTCAAATGCAACTCGGTGACCTATGTTATTCCGCTGTGAAACACTCAATAGATTATAGTTAAGTACTTTTACCCAGTATGCATTTTCACATTTGATCAAGTTATCCAACATTATAGTTCCTTTACCTTCAACTGGACAAGGTGAGTCATTACTCATTCTTACTGATCCACCATTATAATACTCTAAATTTTCAAACTTTTATCTATCACCAGTCATGTGGTGAGTGCAGCCACTATCTATAATCTAGACATCGTTCTTACTAACCTTAGATATGAGGGCAGTCTCAACATACCTTTCCTCTTCATCTGAATCATCCTTCATGGCCACAAATACCATCTCAATATCTTCATCAAATTCGGTGCTAGTATCTCTAGCTTTGTTCTCAGCCAGGTAACAAACTTTCTTCCCTTTGTCCTTGTAGTCTCGGGTATCTCTTCTGTTAGATTGTCAGTTGCTTCGGTAATCTCTGTTATCACTTCTATCAAACTTCTTTTTGTATGATATGTCACTTTTTTGTCTTCTTTTCTTTTGTTAGGACATCTAGTAGCAAAGTGTCCAATCTCTTTACAATTAAAACATACAAGTGGTAATTTTCCTTTGTATCTACCTTTGCCTCTCTGCAATGTTCTAGCCATTAGTGCTTCAATCTCATCAAGTCCTTGGTCATCACTATCACTTTCACTATCATTTCTCATAGTGTGTTTATGACTTGACTTACTTAGTTTCAAAGAAGATTTGAATGTAGACTCAATAGATGGTAAGACACTATTATCAAAGTTATTCATCTCAAATGAAATAAGTCTACCAACCAAACTATCTAGAGTGATATTGTTGTTTTCTACTGCTCTCATTTCTTGTATAGAAGATACTCCAATAACATATACAGGCAGTAAGGTTCTTGGGATTTTACTTACCAGTGTTTCTTCTTTAAGTACACCACCAACTCCTCAGATAGCATTGACTACCTCTTTTATTCTGCAGTTTTATTGAGTGATATTTTATCCTTCTCTCATTCTTAGGTCATCAAATTTTCCTCTTAGGCTTTCTGCCTTAGCCCTTAGTACATTAGCATCTCCTCCATGTACTAGCTTCAATTTGTCCCACATTTGCTTTGCAAAGGTGCATGTTTTGACATCTTCAAACTCAGCATCGAAGAGTGAGGAAGCCAACTCTATCATCATAGAATTGTGCTCATGCTTTTCTCTTAATTGATCAAGTGTGTGAGGTCCTATAGGCAACACATATTCAGTATCCAAATATTGAGTAACATCATTTCCAATACCTGATAGGTGGAGTCTTATCCTTCTTTTCCATGATGCAAAGTTGTCCTTGTTCAACTTGGGCATATCCCATTTGCTCATCTTGTGATCTTTTGCTTAGATCTTGAAACCTTCCTTCTAAGCACACAAGATTTGATACCAATTTTTAGAATAACTGAGAGGGGGGTGAATTAGTGGCCTAAAAAATATTCCAATAAATCAACCCAAAAACTTAGTACCACAACTATAAGCCTCTAGTTATCTTCAGTTCTACAAGATGTATGCCTTGAAATAATCTTATTAAATAACTACTGCTCAGAGTTCACTATAAAACCTTATTCTTAGGCTTTAATGATTAGAAGTCCATCATTTACCGAAATATAATAAATAACTTAGTGTATACCGATCAATCCTATTTTAGTAATGTGTAAAGCAAAAAATGAAAGCAATGACTCATAAACACATTTGACACATGAATTTTTAACGTGGAAACCCTGTTAAGATAAAAACCACTTGGGACCGGTAACCCAAAATTTTCACTCTTCTGAAGTGAGCTCAGTGAAGAGCCAACCTTGTTAAAGGTTACAAACACACTGTTAAGTGTGACCTTGTTAGAGTATTTATCACTAACAGTTAATCACTTGATATCTGGCATTTCACTATGCTATCTTCATGAATTAACCTTTTGATACTCCTTGGGATGTATCTCAATATATAAAGGATTGTTATATCCTACTTAGTTAAGAGAATTTCTGAATCAATGGTTAAACTGAAATAGTATATGATCTGTTCATATAAACAACTTAATCTTGCAGATGTTCAGATCTATTGTACGCTCATAATACCTTTCTGATCAATGTTTCCTTTCAATACCTTTTCTCCCCTTCTTTCTGCTAGGTGATATTGTGCTTCTCTGTTCCTCGGTGTCTGTGAAAATCTTTATCTCTGTTCTTTAGCTTGATTGATCAGGTCTGTATGAAGACTTCTTTCTTCATCAGTTTCTCTTCAACATCCTCTTCTCTATTCACCCTTAATTCACAATGAATTAGCTTCTCTCTTTATAGACATGATTTCACCATTTCTAAGTCCTTGACTTTCTTTCTCTTGGTGGGATCCACAATTCTCGCCTTTCTTTCTTTAAAGCTTTACTTTAGTTTTATCCCGTAGATTTATCCTTGACAACTGGAATAAAATAGCTTTAAAACTCTCTCTTATGTATAGCTTTTAACTTGTCGATGAAAATAATGTTATCAACCAATTAACTCTATCTTTACCTCATGCCAGCTAAGTCTTTTTTCATTTTTGAACTTCAATTATTTTTGGTGTTTAACTCTTTGTTAGCTTCGGTCTTGACTTCAATTGTCCTCGGGCATCTCTGTTTGCCAGGGTTGTCTATCCGTCGGGGTTGTCTATCCATCGGGTAACACTGTGGTTCTTCTCATCGGTAATGCTTGCTCAAGTTTCTTGCTCAGGTATCACTGTGACTTTGCTCTCGGGGTTTCTCTATCCGTCGGGGTGCATTGACCGTCGGTGTTTGTTATCACTTAGTGTCTACTGAACTTTTATGCATTACTGAAAGCATAACCTTTATCTTTCTATTTCTTTGAAGTCTTTGACACTATGTATATAACCAATCAGATTATATCAAGTTGACATCAATGGCAATACAATATATTAGCTGATTTACTATCTTGCATTAACTTTCTGCAGCTCGGTGATCATCAACTTAACATCTTCAAACATTCATTTAGTTATAATTTATTACCTTCTTTCCACAACTAGACACATATGATAAATAGACCAACTTTCACAACAACACATGGTTATATCTTAATTTCATCTATCTTAAATAAAGTAACAACAAAAAATACCTAATTTTTCTTAGAACATCAACTTTCTTTTAAACTTTTACTTGCAATTAGCCATAATCTTAAGGATATAAAATTGTCTACATTGATCAATACATAATGAATTAAACACTATAAAATACAAGGTTCCCTTCTAATACTAATATACAAGAATGATAAGGCGAGATATGTATTCTATTACACATGACAGAGATCAACATCAAGGCACACATCATAAGACTTAAGAGTAGCAAGCTACATGGACTGATGATTCCCTACATCAACTTCCTTACATAAACTCACCAAGTTTTCCTTAAATGTACTTGGCAAGAAAAGCACATCACGACACAAGACCAACCTTCGAAAAATATTAAAGTGAAAACTATCTTAGTCACCAAAGTTCAAAACTAGAAGAAACTTAGTTATCAATTTCAATAATAAATAAGACAAATTCACTGATTCACAATAGTAAATAAAACATAAAATAAATCTCACAAGCTATGGCTAAACCATCACAAACATAGATAAATAAGTTGCTGGTCCACACAATCAAAGATAAAATAATCATCATAAAATGACACATCAGATCACTCTGTGGCTATAAGCTAGCCACTAACAAGGAAGAGGAATCATTTGTCTAGTTTCCATAAGTAACTAGTTTTGCACAACACTCAAGACATACCAAAACTATAAGAAACTACTCACCACAAGGAATTAGCCATTCTAAGATAATGACTAAGAGGAGATGAATAATTAACAAAAATAACTCAAAATGCACATAAAGAATACACAATGATCTCAAGAGATCCAGTGTAGAAATAAGGGCTGTAATACCAAATGTAACACCCCTGCCAAGGAACCCGAGAGGACAACTCCATGTACAAATAAAAAGATATTTTTTTTGAAACCAAGAATAAAACTAACATTACAATTACAATTGTATATATATCCTTATCTCATCAATACATTGCATTAAATACGAACATGAATGCAAAATATTAATCAGATAGCAAGGTCCTCTTAAGTTCTCTGACATTGCTACTATAAACACATAACATACATGACTATTATAGCTAGGCCACCATGAAACTATGAACACGTTTACAATATGAATAAATTCATTTAAATATTACAACTAGATAACATATAGTCACATGATCAAATCAAGGCCAACATCTTTATCCACTTCTTTCATTACATCACCAGTACTCAGAATTACATGTTTATATTTATAATTACAAGTAATCATTAAAACACGTCGATATGATGATATAGACAATGTTACATCATTACATCAACATGAAGCTACATAATAAGATACAATATTCATCATTGAAATCATCTGGTCGCATGAATAGGAAACTGCAAAGAAGATGATGTAAGACCATCCCAGCTCTCAGTCAAACTCTGAAAAAATATTTGATGGGTAAAATATATGCCACACAACCATGCAAAACCCTGATGTCCACACCCCTGAACTAGGAGATAACACAACGCCCCACACCGCACAAGAAAACATAAGTAAGGCAACAAGCAAAGGAACAACTAGACAAAGGAGTAACATAGGAGATTCACAAGGGTATACAATAGGAACAAAAAAAGATACCAGAGGAAACTCACAAGGCTAAATGGAGGGAATCCTAAGACACATATAGGAGAGTGTCATCACATAACCCCCTACTATCCTGAGTTATCCTAGTAGTCACCCCACTACACCCTGGACCTTAGGTGAGGATTCATGTGGAACTGGCATTCCTTTCATGAGGACAAGGAAGATGATTTTCCAACTCCACACCATAAAGACACCCACATCAAAATTTTTCCTTCTCCACCCATCCATGGTCCACATAAGATCTCTCATGGCCATGGGTGAGGTAACATAATTATCTTGTTTAGTATTTGAACCCAACCCAAATTTTTTTATTAAGTTATCATTGGATTACAACTCCATAATGGGTTATCCTAGATTGACCACTTTGGGCCCTGACCACATTGTGATCCACTCCCCTAACCATGCTTCTAGAAAACCACCCCTATGCTCCAAATTGGAAACAAAAAGAAAACATCATAAAATAAATAAAATATCTTCATAAATACATCTTTCCTAGGGAATCTCAAGGTAGAGTTTGGAGCATAAAAATATGAAATCATCAACAAGATCCATCTATGTCATCAAAACCGAATGGGCATAAAAATCCATACCATAAATGCCTCATGCTGAGAATCTCATAGGAACATATCTAGGTTCCCAGTTCACAAATAATAAATAGATACAACATAACTCATGCTTAAGCCCCTTTTTGGATTCAAACATCAAATAACATACTTTATGCGACATCAAACATTTAGAATCCAATAAAAATATATACAAGAAAAGAAACCAGGCTTTCATGTTACCTCAATTACATAATTAGACCCCAATAATCATATAACAATAAAACTCCACAAATTACAAAGGGATTCAATAGTGCCATGAGAATATCAAATGAACATATGAAATCAATGAACATGAAGGCATACAAAGATATTCAAGATAGAAAAATCCATAAAACCCATGACACACCTAGCCTCTAGTATTTACAAGGTGACATCTACCCATAACATACTTCTATCATTTCATTAAGAATCCATAACACAAACATCATTATGATAACATTATAAGAGTGAATACATCTTGATGTCAAGCAATGTTTTTAATATAGCAATCATAACCATTTTATGCACCAGAAAGGCATACATAAATAACCCAACACAAAACTAGAAAATTATTAACGCATACAATAAGAAAGTCCAATCGCACTAAGTAATACAATTTTCACCATTATGCCCAAACATAGTGCAAACATAGAATATAACATAGCCCATGAACATTGAACACAAAACAATTATAAGCATAAATGCTAAGTTTAATGCAACCCCCCCACCCCCAGTAATAATTAGGTGAGTCCTAGGCACCATACCAAACATATCTTTCCTTGTCACTATGTAAAGAAATAGGCACTTCAACCAAACAGATAAATAAAACTAATCTTTTAGATTTTAACCTATTTTCATCATAGAATAACTATAAAATGTGCATGCGACAAGAATCGTGATCATATAATTGAAAACCCTAGGATGTACCTTTAACTCTTATAATTACTGATATGCATGTTATAACTCTATTATGTTAAACACATTTATTATTTGACAAATCCCTATTTAATAAATACTTATAAGCACTTTCAAAATTATAACCATTAGCTACAATATTGAATTCTATCCAATGAAATAAATATTTATGGCAACTTCATTTACCTAAACAATTAATTAGCATTAATAAACTAAATTTACTTGAGCAACTTAACCCTATAAAATACAATCTTTATCTAACATGATTTCTAAACAAAACATTGTGTCATTTAACCCTACCATTATCTAGATTTCAAGTCCCTATTTTAGGTTACATTTTAATTACAATTATAAAACATATTTATAATTATTTTCTAAAATGATGTCAAGCTGAAAATTTAAATACCAAACATTTATAACAACATAAACTTTTCAATTAACTACCCTTAACCATTATTCAATTAACAAAAGAAATCCTAATCACACTAATCCCAATCTCCAACTTTAAATAAATTATTAATAATATAAACTTCAAAACAAATAAAACACTTAAAACAACTTTCTATACTAAATATAGAAATACCAACTTCAAATATAAAAGACTAAAACAATGATGATTTTATCTTTTCAAATAAGAATCAATATAAAATCAAATAGGAAATCACATAATATAACAAACTAAAGCATAAATTAAAGCTTAGAAGATTAAACTAATGGAGAATTTATCTCCTCATCTAGGAGCTTATTCTACCATGAAAAGATAAAACATAAAGACTTTTTTTTTTCTACTATCAACATAAAAGTCTCTAAACTCAATTTAAATAAAGACTTTTTTTTTTTCTACTATCAACATAAAAGTCTCTAAACTCAATTTAAATAAATACTTTTTTTTTTCTACTATCAACATAAAAGTCTCTAAACTCAATTTAAATAAATACTTTTTTTTCTATTATTAACATAAAAGTCTCTAAACTCAATTTAAATAAATACTTTTTTTTTTCTACTATCAACATAAAAGTTTCTAAACTCAATTTAAATAAATACTTTTGTTTTTTCTACTATCAACATAAAAGTCTCTAAACTCAATTTAAATAAATACTTTTTTTTTCTACTATCAACATAAAAGTCTCTAAACTCATTTAAATAAAGACATTTTTTTCTACTATCAACATAAAAGTCATCAAACTCAATTTATTTAAACATTTTTTTCTACTATCAACATAAAAGTCTCTAAACTCAATTTAAATGAAACATAATATTAACATGAAGCCACTAAACAAATCAGATTACCATGTCAGTTGGCAAGGAGTAAATTTAGCCAAATATGAGGATAAAATTCATGTTCAAAATAGAAGTCCAACCAAATCACAAAGAGGAAATGCATATGAAGTAAATCCAAACATAATACAAGTATAAGGTTTATCGGTATAAAATCCAACCCAAATAAAAGAGAGGTCTTTAGGAAAAGGTTTCATAAAAGAGAAAGATGCAAATAAGTATATATTCCATGCAAGAAACATAGAACAAAATAGAAATGCATAACGAAAGAAATATTCAATTAAAGTCTAAGGTAAAGATAACATTAACATAAAATTGAGAGAAAGTGTATACAAACATCGAGAAAAATCTATAAGGACGGGTTAAGGACGGGTTAATGTCAGTTCACATAAAAATCCCCTTTTCAATAAATGGTTCTCTGCTATAACAGAAATTTCAATAAGATGCTTGAAATTTCAATTTTCAGTAGACGTTACAAGCGCATGCATTTAACTAATCTAGATGGGCATTTAATGTATAATATTACTAATAATCAAAATGACTTAATTAATAATAATAACTATGTATGCTATTTTTAGATATCAATGTCAAATATATATAATTAGCATTTAATAAAAATAATTAATAAAACATATTTTACACAATAATTAATTTATATTAAAATAATATTGATAATATTAATTTATCGATATTTAATATTTCATTATATATAGATATATAACATATATGTTTAACTATAATGAGTTGTATTAAGACAACTAAAATAATTAGCCATATCACATCTTAGTTAGACAACAACATGCTAAAAATGTGGAGACATTGAGAAGAATAAGTTTTTGCAACAAGTAAATTATAATATACTAAAATAAAAAAAATTCAAATAAAGAAGTGTTCCGACATTTGTTGAGTTTTAAAAAGTTTTTTTCCCTACTTGTAATTATTTGGGAGCAAAATATGTCTATGTCTCCTAAGAATAATGCATAATAATATTTCATTTGACATTGCATAACAAGAAATAACATTCAATGTCAAAATAAAATAAGGGCTGAACTTAGGAAGAAATATAAAATTTCAAGAACAAGTCTTTTTATAAAAGTTTAAATTTTTGTACAATGTCATGACAACTGGTTGATATTATCGAAGCAAGGCTGTAGACATCAGTTCCAAGGCTTCCTAGTTTATTCAAAGAGGAACATGATTATGGCAGGATAGTTGTGGCATCTAGTGGCTTTAAGAGTCTCTTGACACTTTTGGTTGTATCTCCACTAGATAGTTGAATGATTTCATGACTATCTATATACATTGTCATTTCTTGACATGAGTGAATTAAAAGAATGTATAAGTAGCAAGTTAAGAAAGATTCATGGTGGGTGTAATAGTATATGTCTCGGTACTTGGAATGTAATGAAATTCAATAAACATATTATACATTGGAATACCAAGAATTAAATAAAGCATCAACAAACGATCAAGTCAAATGAAATCCAAGCTCAAATACGATTCGTTAGTTTTTAAAATTATAATTTCTTTGTCTAATATCTAGACTTCGATTCATATAGAAACAATACTTTTAAAACTATTTAACATAAAAATTTGAATAAGTAAAAATGTTGATCTATAACTTGAATTTTAAGTAACACTATAAAAATATTTATATATATCATCACATATTTTTGAATAAAAATATTCTAAAATATATTTGTATGCAAATACAAATATGTAGAATATTAAAGAGTCTTATGATATCATGGAATAAATTTACATTTGAATATATTTCATTATCCTAAGTCAATCTATCAAGTGTAGGCACAATCACATACCATGAATTTGACCCTTAAAATTTTAAATTTTAAATTTAGATTTTGATCAACTCTTCCAATTCTTTTCCACCATGATCTAACTTGGTACATATTTAGCATTATTCATTACTATCTAATTGTAATTAAAAATATTCAACACCTATTTATTAAGTACAAGAGTGAATCACACATTTATCAATCAAATCTTCACATATCATTCTAAGAACATTTCAATTAGAGCTTTAAGATCAATCTAATTTTATATTATCACTAAACATCAAATGCATGTTTTCGAATTGTTGTCTCTCATCACTAGTTCAACTGTAAAAGAACATAATTTATTTAATTTAAAAACAAAAGTGCATAGTGTTCCCGAGTAATCTATATTCTACATACAAAATTCATGCCCATAGAATTGATCCATATCTCAAATTCAATCCAGAGTAGAGTTTACACACTTTGATTTCATATAGACATTACACATATTCTAGATCTATAAATTTTCACCCCTTCACATTTAATTTCTTAACATAACATTTGTTCAATTACCATTTTCACAACTTAAAATTAATTCAAACATAATTACTTTATACTTTAATTATAATTTGCTTAATAACATAAAGTAATCTTGGAAAAGTACAAATTTTCTTTACAATCTTCAAGTGAAATATACTTAAAATTTTTAACTTACAATTAATAATAAATTAAAATAGACTTATATTTGCTGATTGAAACATAATATTGTGGTAAAAAAAAAATTTTATGGAGGTCATCCAAATAATTTTGGGCGTCCCAGCTGCCCACCATCCAGGCCTCATCCCTTAAATGTCATCATGCACTCAGCAAGACTTGATCCCTGGCGGGCTCATTTAGAACCTTTCCATTTCACCAGTAGACCAATAGCCCATTGAAGTGACCACTAAAATTAAGACCCCCCCTCCACCAAGTACTAAACAGAATCCTCCATATATTCCCAAATAAAAAAATTATCACTTTAAATTACTACCACCCAATTTTTCTTTTACCATTTCAAACATTATTTGTTAAACTTCACTCTCATTATTATGTGGAATTTAGTGGTGTACTTGGCAGACGAATATCAGCAAAAGATAATGGAAATAAAGTAAGCCCAAAAGCAGCACAATTCGTCAAGCACTAAGGGAAGGAATCATGAGATATCAGATAAAGCCAACCCTGCCATGACAGCACAAACATAGCACTTCACGTGCATTATTATATTGTTGGTAACGCAATATCAATAATGAGCTCACATTCCCTCAAAAAGAGAGATTGTGGTCTTATCATTGTCAGAAAGACTGCTCAAACTTAGTTAGTGACCCATTTTGACTCTGAACTATCATGAAAACAGATTCTTTTATGGTAAAGTTACTTTTCAATGGCAACAACAATGCACACACATCATTACAAAATGATAAGAAAATGGAGGACTTTGATATAGTTTAAGTTATAATCTCATTATTGCTGATGAACCTTATCAGTAACTCCACAACATTGGAAAAAATGGTATAATATAAGAGCCAGAATATTTCTTTTATACAATACTGAGGACCAGTAGAATATATATAATTACTTACTGAACTTAAAAATCCCTTCTCTAAACTTACTTGTTTTTCCCATTCACAGATGAACAATGAGCTTAATTATTTTTTCCCCTGGTATCAAATACATGGAAAACATGAACAATGAGCAATTTCACAGAGTTGCTATTATGAAATGTTCCTGAATTCAAGAATGTATCCAATTTTTGTTAGTTTGAAATGTTCCTGAATTCAAGAATGTATCTAATTTTTTATATTTTAAATGTTCCTCAATTCAAGAATGTATCCAATTTTTAACATTTTTAATCACATTTCATGATCCTAATATAACATAACCAACATGGGCTTTTAAAAGACTCATTTCAATTCAAATTCATGGCTATCACACACCATGCTTCTAAGTCCAAGAGGCTGATTACACATGTTATTTACCATCTGCATTGCAGACCAAAAGGTGTAACCACCAACTATTACTACTTACATTTCAACAAACAAACTGTGCAGGAGATTGGGGAAACTCATTCAGAGCAGTCAGCATATGCTCAGGCCTATCAGACACAAACCTAACAAAGGCCCATTCCATCAATAGGGTAATATATGCTGCATATCATATGTGAACACCCATAAATTAAATTTTTTGCTTCAATAGAACTACAGCAATCAATCATGGGAAAAGGTGGGCAATTTGAAGCAGGTGAGTATGGAGTTCCAGGGGTGAAGAGAAGAAAGGACAGTGATCAGTATCCATGCTTAGGACAACATCAGGAGGCCAAAGTTTGATCATGGCCTCCTGGTTTTCTAATAAAATGATTCTGTCCTGCAATGTTTTCAAATAAACTCTTGGAACCTTCATGAATTCTTCTGACTCTTCACAAAATTTGGCTGTCTGGAATGCCAATATTGGGGCTGGTTTTATGAGGACTGAAGCCAGAGCCGCATCCTGAAAAATTGAATAAGATATTGAACAGCCATCAGTAATTTCACTTAAAAAGACAGGTTACTCTGTTTTTCAGACAAACAAGCAAGGAAGTTTTGGACATGTAAATTTGACTTATACCTCAGGAGGGCAGAGTTGGTAGAGGGTTTCTCTTTGGAATTCTGTCCTGATTTTATAAGTTGTTGGGGGATGCTCTGGACCAAGACCGTAGTGGAATTCACTCACTTTTAAAATGTCTGGAACACCCTGCAGAAAAAATGAAGGGGTTAGTACTCATAATTTTAATTAACTAGACCTGTAATCTGAAATGAAGAATTAGCTTCACTTTCTATAAATGAAAAGCAGATGGCCAAATTTGCATATCTCAATATGGTTTGTAAAGTAACAAAACCAATTGTTTTCTCATGCCCATTAGCTTATATGCTTACACCATATAAGTTTTCCCAGATTATCTCAATTTCTGCAGTATACTCAGAACCATTAGTTGGATTAATAGCAATGTAATGATACTAATTTTAGCAGGCCAATAAGAATTATGAGGGGAATTTCCAACTCAAACAATTAAGTTTTTCTCAATTTCTATGAAGTACAAATTACCCAACTGAAATACTCAAACAAATCCATCAAGAAACATAGTTTACATGAAAAGTACAAATTGAAATTACCCAACTGAAATACTCAAACAGCTCAGCCAAGAAACATGGTTTTATGAAACTATGCCAAAATTTTACAGGATAAATTGAGGTGGGGATCACAATCAGCACAATTGATCATGAATTGTTTAAACAAAATCTCCATAAATCTATTTCTCTCATCTACGTAGTCTCACTACTGATTTGAATCATCTGATTACCAAGAGAGACTCTATTTTCTCTAAACAAAATAGATAAATATAAATGCTTCCATCCGAGCATCTTTCTCTAAAATTTTCCTTAATGAAAATGCATATAAGAGATAATTCAAATGTAGGAATGTACAACAAACCAGCTGAACATCTTGCTCTGAACAAAACCCATTTGGGAGCATTGTTGCAGCAATATAAACTGCAACTGCAATCTTATGACCAAACAAATGAATTGCATGGCTCAAGCTTAGCCCTCCTGCACTGTGACCAACTAGCACAACCTGACCAAATACATAAATTAAAAACAACACCCATATCATCAATACACCTCATTTGACCACCTGTAGCAAACAAGATCACAAACATTTTGTTCACTCACAAACCTTTTCAGAGTTGGGTATCTGAGAAAGAAAATCCATAAGAGGTGCATCATAATCTTCAAAAGATGTGATAGAATCAGGATTGACAGGGTCAATGCCTGCCCCTGCAAGATCCAATAGAGTCACCTTATGTCCTGAGTTTCGAAGAAGATGAAAAATTTTGTACCAACACCAAGCTCCATGGCCTGCACCGTGTATCAGTACAAAGTGGGATTGGCCATGTTTATCATGGCATCCATTTTCCATTCTCATTACTTTATCATGGCACTCATTATCCACTGTCATAGTTTCTGTTCTTCTTCTTCAAGTGTCAAGGAATTCAGTTGTATGATATCTTATACTTATTCTCACAGATGTAAGGAGCAGGCTGTACAATTACCTCTTTAATTTTACACATGTCTGCTACAGCTTTACCAGCTGTAATCACAAGTAACAAACTTTCCCAGATTTCATAAATCAGGTTCTGTCGTATTGTGGCGTCTCAGTGTGGTCTAAGTATATTTGACAGTTAAAAGATAGCAAATGAAGGGATTTAATAATATACTCTGGTATTTTTATATGGAAAACAAACACTAAATATGCCCTTAAAAACACAAAGATTTGCAAGCCTCCTAATTAGGTGGCACATAATAAGGTTGGTTGGGTAGAAGTTTTGTCTATTCTGAAGTACATTTCGTCTCTATGGCATAGTGACCAACAGTTGTGAAGGCCAAATGCCTTGTTAGATACTCTGCCACTTTCTTTTCACAAGAGGACTTGACTGTATATAAGGACATGCATGCCCAAAAATGTCTATTGTTCTCTGAACACATGATTGTTTCTGTCTTTGTTTCTTTCTTAGGATAAGACCATACTTTGCATCAATCTGAAACAGTGTTGGTAATGGTATGACCTTGTAATGGGCTAATATACTATTAGGTTGTCATGGGGTAATATAATATAATGAGGACTCATTGGTTAAGATGGGTTTTTGGTCAAAAGCATAATTTTTCTAGGATAGTGAAGGTACCTAGCGTCTTTGACTTGGCTAGTGTAATGTGTTCTTGGTGGGGGACAGCTGTACATATTGATGGGCATCATCAAACCCTCTAAGGGGGATAGGATGAAACATAAGTTTTGTTCCCTAACTACTACTAATAATATAATATATTATTTCATAAGATTCTAAATGTTAGGTAAATTGAATGTATTTTAACAAATTTGAAGATGAATATATTCAATAAAAAATGAGATGATTAAGGATGTTTTGTGATGGACAAAATTTCATATACATGTAATTTAAGATTATAATGTTTAAGTACAAATGATTCCAAATTTATTTTGATCTTTGGATATGTTTACAAGTATGTAATTCTATTGTATTTTAGATTGACTAATGCATAAGTACAAATGATTTCTAATCTATTTTGAACTTTGAATATGCTAGTGCAATTTAGATTGACTGATGTAAAGTATAATGATTTCAAATTTAGTTTGAACTTTAGATATGTTTAAAAGTATGCAATCTTAGTGCAATTTAGATTGGCTAATGTATAAGTACAAATGATTTCAAATCTATTTTAAAAAATGGATATGTTTAAAAGTATGGTTAATCTTAGTGTGATTTACATTTGACTAACTCATGAGAGGAGACTAATTGGAGGTGACATGCATTATGAGGTCTTTGTAAGCATTATGCCACTAAGACCTCACTTTTTTGGAGTCCTTTGATAAGTTGTAATATTGATCTCATGAGCATTCTCAACAAATTATTTTAGTCAACAAGTTCTAAGTAATAATTGAGACACATTAAACGATTTATAGAGTTTTATTAAATTCTTGCTATAGTTATTTTAGGATCACTCTTAACAAATTATTTAGGTTAACAAGTTGATATTTTCAATTAGAATTTATTACAATTAGGGAAGAGGGCTCAACGGTGGTGTACTCTAGTTGTATAGCTAGATCTAAAGTTAGTTTTAGAGTTGTCCACAAATAAATCAATATCATATTAGGGTTTTAAAATATCACAATGGATAGTTTGACTTGCTAGCAATATGATTTTTTATTTTCAAATACATTTTGACATAATTTTTACAAACCACCTAATCTTTATTAAAATTTGTTAATAAAGTCAACATTTACATAATATTCCTATGTTTAGAAACACATGCCAATAGTTCTCAAACCTTTGACTTGATTAAGATCATAATTTTTCTATGATGTTGAAGGTAGCACCTTTGACTTGGCTAGAGTAGTGTGTTATTGGTGGGGGCAATTGTAGATATTGATGGGCATCATCAAACTCTTCAAGAGAGATATTGATGAAATATAAGTCATCGTTTCATAACCACAATTAATATACTCTTTCACAAGATTCTAGACATGGGGTAAATTGAATGTATCCAAACAAGTATGTAGATAAATATATCCAATAAAAAATTTAGATGGTTATGGACTTTTTGTGATGGGTAAAATTTCAAGTACATGTAATTTAACATTATAACATATAAGGACAAATGATTTCAAATCTATTTTAAACTTTGGATGTTCAAAAGTATGCAATTTAGATTGACTAAGTGAATCTGAGATTAATTGGAGGTCACATGCATTATGAAGTCTTGTAAGACTTATGTCATTAAGGCTCCACTTTATATGAGGCCTTTGAGAAGTTGTCATGAAGATTTCATTAGCATTCTCAACAAATTATTTTAGTCAGCAAGTTCTAAGTACCGATTGGAATATGCTAAACCATTTACGAAATTCTTGTTATAGTTCTTTTATGACCACTTGTAACAAATTACTTTGGTTAAAAAGTTATTATTTTTACCGAGATATGTTATGATTAGGGGTAAGGCTCAATGGTGATGTAATAATTGAAACACGCTAAACCATTTATAGAATTCTTTTAACATCTCATTAAAGTGATTTTATGAGCACTCTTAATAAATTATTTTGGTTAACAAGTTATTACTTTTAATTGGGATTCATTACAACTAAGTGATAGGGCTCAATGGTGTACTTAGTAGAGGTGTACATAATTAAATCAATATCATATTCGGATCTTAAAATAACACTATGGATAGTTTGACTTTCAACATTAACAATATGATTTTTTTTTTATGGATAGTTTGACATTCAACATTAAAACAATATGATTTTTTTATTTTCAAATTAATTTTGACATTTTTTCTACAAACCACCTAAACTTTATTAAATTTTTTTAATAAAATCGACATTTACATAATATTCTTATGGTTAGAAACATATACCAATAGTTCTCAAATAGTTGGCTTGGTTAAGATCATTTGTTTTCTAGGAAGTTGAAGGTAGCACCTTTGACTTGGCTAGTGTTGTGTGTTTGTGGTGGGGGACATTTGCAGATATTGATCGATATCATCAAACTCTCCAAGAGAGATATCAAAGAAACATAAGTCATTGTTTCATAACTGCAATTAATATATTATTTCCCAATATTTTAGATATGGGGTAAATTAAATATATCCAAACAAACATGGAGATGAACATACTCAATAAAAAATGAGATGATTATGAATCTTTTGTAATGGGTAAAATTTCAAGTACATGTAATTTAAGATTATAATGCATAAAAAAATGACTTCAAAACTATTTTGAATTTTAGATATGTTTAAAATTATGTAATGTTTTTAAAAGTATGCAATTTAGATTGACTAAGTTATTAGAGATTAATTGGAGGTGACACACATTATGATGTCTTTGTACACATTTTGTCATTTATTAAGGCCCCACTTTATATGAGGCATTTGAGAAGTTCTCAGAACTCATGATGATATCATTAGCATTCTCAAAAATTATTTTAGTCAACAAGTTCTAAGTACTGATTGGAATATGCTAAAGCATTTATAGAAGTCTTTTGAATTCTTGCTATATTTGTTTTATGACAACTCTTTACAAATTAATTTGGTTTAAAAGTTATTGTTATTAATTGAGATTTATTATAATTAGGGGAAGGGCTTAATGGTGGTATACTCTAGTTTTAGAGGTGTCCACAAATAAATAAATATCATATTAGGGTGTTAAGATAACACTACAAATAGTTTGACTTGTTAGCAATAAGATTTTTTTATTTTCAAATATATTTTGACATTTTTTGTGCAAACCACCTCATCTTTATTAAATGTGTTAATAATGTCAACATTTACACAATATTCCTAGATTTAGGCACATATATCAATTGTTCTCAAATCTTGCCACATGTAGGAAAGACATCAAACAAACAAAAAGGATTCATCTTTTCTTTAAAAATTGCATGGGATGAATTAAAATTTTCTACTCATATTTAATTTATTACATCATTTTATGATTTTGAGCCCATAATGTGTGTGTGTGTGTGTGCGTGCGTGTGCATGTGTGTGTGTGTATTTTCTGCTCATATTTAATTTATTACATCATTTTATGATTTTGAGCCCATAATGTGTGCGTGTGTGTGCGTGTGTGGGTGTGTGTGTGTGTGTGTGTGTGTGTGTGTGTGTGTGTGTTCAATCCCTTTTGCCTATACTATTCTAACCTATGCCAAATATGTCCCCTTTCTAATATGGATTTTATATTCTTGTTTAGACATCCTAAGTGTCCCCATTTGATTTTATCCATATAGGCAAAAAAAATTCAAATAGTGTCATTTTAGCTTGTCACTCATTCTTTCATGTATAATTGATAATTTGTGCTTACATAATTATTTGATATTTCTTTTTAAAATTTATTAAATAATATTTTATTTAATTAATGGAATCACTGTCATTCAATATTATCTCTAGTACCCAATCTATATCTCTTTATTTTTCTATGGTCTTCCTTAGATAAATATTTATTTATGATCTTATATCAGTCTAGTATTGGTGGTGTGTATAAATCTAATGATGGAAAATAGTGAAAATAAAAATTTCAAATAGATGTAATCTAGGATTATAATGTATAAGTAAAATAATTTCAAATCAATTTTGAACTATGAATATGTTTAAAAGTGTGTGACCTTAATGGAATGTATATTGACTAAGTGATGTGAGGAGACTAATTGAAAGTGACATGCATTATGAAAATCTTTCTAGGTATTAGGTCAATATGATCCTTCTTTATAGGGGTCATTTGAGTTGTCATAATTATTTCATGAGCATCATAAAGAAATCACTTTATTCAACAAGTTCTTAACTCTAATTAGAAGAGACTACAACCACTTATATAATTCATTTAAATCTTGCTATAGTGATTTCATGATTACTCTTAAAAAATATTTTCGTTAACAATTTCTTATTTTTAATTAAGATGTATTACAATTAGTGGAGAGGGCTCAATGATGGTGTACTCTATTTTTATAGGTATCCACAAATAAATCAATCTCATGTTAGGGTCTTAAAATGTCTCTATGGATATTTTGACTTATGAACAATATGATTTTTCATTCGGAAATACATTCTAACATCTTTTCTACCAACCCTCTAATATTTATTTGAAATTGTTAATAAAATCAATTTTAACATAATTGTCCTATGATTGGACACATATAACACCACTTCTTCAATTTTCCATATATAGGAAAGGTGTTAAACACACACAAATCATTCACGATCTTTACATTAAAAAATAGATGGAAGAATAAACTTATCTTTCACATTTAATTTTCACAAATATGATTCCTTTATAATACTAGAATGTATACACCTTACAACTTCCTCACCACACCTTTGCTTTTATTTCAACACTTAGCCTATGCATGTGTCTCATCTTTCTTTTGTCTCTACTATACCACTTCTAGACACATGTATCCCCTTTCCCTTGTTTAGATATCCTAAACATTCTCATTCATTTGAATATTTTCCCTATAGACACTTGAAATTAACATCACCATTTCAGATTCTTACATATTGTTTCATGCATAATTAATCATTTACATTTGATTAATTATTTGATATTCTTTCTAAAATTGACTAATAATACTTTAATATTTTATTACTGAAACACATATTCATCTACTAGCCATCATTATCCATTTGATTTAATTCCTACCACTTAATCTATGTTATTTTATTCTTCTATGCTATAAATTTGATAAATAAATGCAAATATTCATTTACCTAAGCTATCCCATTTATGTGTGTGCAGGTAGGTATACATATACATATACACATACGCATACACGTGCACACACGCATGCATGCACGCGCGCGTGCGCACACAGGCACGCACGCACGCACGCACCCACCCACCCACACACACACACAAACACACACACACACACACATGCACACACACGCACACGCACACACACATGCACATGCACATGCACACGCACACGCACATACGCACACACACGCACACACACACACTTATATATATATGTATATGTGTATATATATATATGTATATGTATATGTACATGTATATGTATATATGTGTATATATATATGTATATATATGTATATATATACACATATATATATATACACACCTATTTATATATCTATATACATATATACATACATATATATATATATATA
>MU226860.1:935946-948775 GCA_018584345.1 Thuja plicata
ATATGTATATATATATATGTATATATATATATATGTATATATATATATATATATATGTATATATATGTATGTATGTATGTGTATATGTATATGTGTATATGTATGTATGTATGTGTATGTGTATGTGTATGTGTGTGTGTGTATATGTATATGTATGTATGTATGTATGTATATGCATATGTCTTTGTGTATGTATGTATGCATGTGTGTGTGTGTGTGTGTGTGATGTACCTATTTCATGCATATTCCATTAATCTAATAGGCTCCCTATTTTTTTGCACATTTTTCTCAATGATCAATCTAGATTTATCACCCCAAGTTCCTATGTGGGTATTCTTGCCATAACATTTGTACACATGGATATCTTTACTTCCCCACAAAAAAATATTTTTTGGATATGAGCCTTCCACTTTCTCCAAAAAACATTCCTAACCCTCAATCTTCCTCAAATCTAGGAATACCCTTCGGATGTCATTCCACCACATGTCACTTGGAGACTTCTTATGCCTCTATTATTCCCAAGATATCCAAGTCCTTGATCTTTATAACACATCCTATCTCTCTTTTAACATCTCAAAAAATCTATATATACATGTCACTACATGCCATTAGCAACACAATTTTGAGTGCTAATGTTAATTTCCATTGTGAGAACCTCGCATTCTATCATACCCAATCTCAAATCCATGGATTTATTCACCATAGCTTGATGCATCAAGGAGGCTTGAGTGAAGGTATATTATTTATATACTTTTATTTCTAAGTCTTTTTATGGTATAACTTTGAGTGCTAGAATCACATAGGTTAGATTTATTTAGATTTATCTTTTATGTTCATATTTTCATGTGAACAATACCTATCCCATGTCATAATATCACATTTAAATTTAGTATTTATTGAAAACCCTTAAATCATTTATTGAACCTTAAAGTCTCGTGACTAGTCCCCTCCTATATGTAAAATCCATCTTTCGCCATTCTAAAATATGCCTAAGATAATAATTACAATTAAACACAATCAAGACCAAGAAGTGGTTTACCTCATTTTTCAAAAGAATAAATAATGGAGAGGAAGAAGAAGAGAATACACGCCTAGCTCATTAGTGTCATGCTACTACTTGGTCACTTATTTTTCATCAGCAATTTAAGAATTATACTACGACATTATGTAATAGCTCTAAGAATTGAAGGGTAAAAAAATAAAAAATAAACTAAGAATTATCCTAATGAGGATGGAAATTATGTTGGTTTTCTCTACTAAATGATGTTTTACTGAGAGGGGGGTGAATCAAAAAATATTGAAACTTAACACTTTAAAATTAAATTTCTGATTCAACTTGGTAACTCAAATAACAACGGCAACCAACACTTGTAAACACGCCACAAACTTGATAAACAACATATAACATAAGAAAATAACATCCACAACTATCAAGCATCACATGTAACACCAGATTTAATGAGGAAACCCAATTTGGGAAAAACCTCCATGGGAATTGTCACCCACAAAAAGAAATACTCTTCTGAAGTATGCTCGATAAGAGCCAATCCGGTTAAAGATTTCAATGCACATTTGTTAGATGTGACCCTGTTAGGGGATTTACCTTATATCTATCAAGATCTTTAACTTATTAGGAGTGGCCTAGTCAAAGGGCTTAAAACTTCATCCTAGAATGTTACCTTTCTCAAGGATTTACAAAAAAGACTTGTTAGGTCCAATCAGTTAAGAGATTTTATGTTACAAAGATTAGTAAGAAATAGTGTACTGATTTGATTTGTGATTCTGCAACTATATTTTTCTTGATCAAATCCCTTGTGCACTCTCTGAAAGTACTGACATCAACAACTCATTAGTCTCTTCTCTGGATTGGTTCTACACCTCTTTTCTCTACTTTTCTCAGTAGCACTTCGACTCTTCAATTTGCTAGCATCTCTGTATAAACATACAGACTCGTCAATACATAGGCCTTTGTTTTTCCTCTTAATCTCATTGATTAGGTTTTCCCTTCTATTCTCTCAACAGTCAGATCAATTATTTGAACTGATTCAATTTATCTTCAACTCGGTTAAACGGTTAACCTTTTCCTCGTGAATTGCACTTTTCTTGGAACTCACAACTTTACTTTTTCCACTTAATCTTCATCTCAAATTTTAAACTTGACTTTTCATGACCATAGATCTTGTAAAAAAATGTCTTTTTCCTTAGCATCTTCTTGATCTCCGTGCCTTTGCATTAAATTTTTTCTGCTCCTTGAATTCAATCTCTATTCAAACTCTATTCCATGCTCGGTGACTATCTTCACTCGATGTCTGACTTGGCTGGGTTACCAACCTTTCTCGGTGACTGACCTTGCTCGGTTTTCAACTTTTCTCAGTGGCTGTCTTTTCTTTAATCGACTGAATAACACTTATTTTCACCAACAAACTCCTCACTGCTTAGTAACTAGGTTGTTCCCTTTTCCGACTTGACCTTTCTGCTTTACCGACTTAACAACATCAAATGTTAAGTAAAAACAATTATACCAATAGTACCTCATCATTGTCTGATCTTTATTATTTTCCCAATTAAGTTCCTCTCCAAATGATATGTAAACTTAATGTAAACTAGAAATCAATTGCTTGACATCAATGAAAATATAACAACAGATCTAACCATTCTACTTGCTTGTATTCTTCTGAACTTGGTCTTCATCATCATTACCATCAGTTGGTTAACAATCTCCCTCTTTGGCATTGATGGAAACATTATCAATTAATGACGGTATACTTTGATCTCTCTGTACTGTCTTTTATCCCTCTTATCTTGTTCTTCCTCTTTGCCTTCAATCACATTCTCCCTCTTACATGTAGTCTCCTTCACTTGTGTATTCATTACTTAGTTCTTTCTTCTTCTGATATAAATCACTTACTTCTCCCTTTTGTATTCATCAATTACTTACTTCTCCCTCTTTGACAACAATGTCAAACATACATACTCTTGAAATCTTGGTCAGGTAGTGAATCATACCTTGTATGTACCGATTTCTCTTTACATACATAAAATCCTTTCAGAACTTCAGGGATCACCTAAAGTGTGATCACTAGCATCAACTCAAAATTTAGATATTCAAATTTTTCCTAGAATTGATGCAACATGCCTCTTGCATTAATGAAATTTGAATAGGGGTAGGACCCCTAATTTACCTCTTAGATAATCAAAAGAATCCTTCTGTAGTGGCTTGGTGAATATGTCATCTAGTTGTTCTTTTGAATTTACATATTCCAACATTACATCCTTGTCTTGTAATTGCTCTCTCAAGTAATGATACTTGATAGATATGTGCTTGGTATTTGAGTGCATTAGCGGATTCTTTGATATGTTTATAACACTTGTGTTGTCACAATAGATAGTGACTGGATCGATGATATCCTCGTGCATACCTTCTAGTAGTTGTTTGATCCATACAATATTTGCACAATTCATAGCTACAACAACATACTCAACCTCGACAATATACTATGATATACAACTTTGTTTCTTTCTTAGCCATGTAACTATTCTTTCTCCTAGAAAGAAAGATCCCCCGCTTGTACTCTTTCTATCATCAATGTTTCCAGCCCAACCAACATCGGTGTAGACTTTCAATTCAAAGTATCCTCCTTTCTTGTATAGTGGGCTGAAATCCTCAGCTCCTTTCAAATATCTAAAAATTCTCTTAACTGTAGACATATGTGTTTCCTTCAGATCAAAAGAAAACCTTGCAACAATCCCTACTGCATGAGCAATATCAGGTCTGATGTGCACTAGATATTGCAACTTACCAATCATGGATTGGTAGAGTGTCTCATTGACTTATTTTGACTCATCCTCTTTAGATAACCTGCAACTAGTGACCATCACTATTCCAACCGGTCTTGATTCATCCATACCAAAAATATTTAGGATCTCCTTAATGTATTTTTCTTGTGTAATGTAGATCCCATTCTTTACTTGTTGAATTTGAAGTCCAAGAAAGAATTTAATCTCTCCAATCATAGAAATTACAAATTCCTTTCTCATTTCCTCAGCAAAAGATCTGCACAATATGTCATTGCCTCCAAAGATAATGACATCAACAAATATCTCAGCAATTAAAACCTTGTTAGTACTATCACATTTCAGATACACATTGTTTTTGTCACTAGTTCTTTGAAATCCTTTTTTGATTAGATATGAATGCAATCTTTCATACCATGCTTGGGTGCTTGTTTAAAGCCATACAATAATTTGTGCAATTTGCATACCATGTCTTGGTTAGTATTATCAGCAAATCCTTCATCTTGTTCAATATATACTTCCTCTTCATATCGTTGAGAAATGCAGACTTAAAATCTATTTGATAAACTTTGAATCCCTTATAAGTCGCATATGCTAGTAGAATTCTTACTCCTTATAATATAGCAACATGTCCAAAAGTTTCACCATAGTCTATTCCTTCTTCTTGTGCATACCCCTTACAAACTAATCTAGATTTATTTATGATTACGTTACCATGCTCATTTAACTTATTTCTAAAAATCCAATTAGTACCGATTACATTCTTATCTTTTGGTCTCAGTACCAAAGTCCATGTATTATTCTTTTGAATTTGATCTATCTCTTCCTTCATTTCTTTCATCCAATATCCACTTTCTAATGCATCTTTTACTTTTCTCGGTTCAAATTTAGATATTAGACACATATTTTCTCTTACCTTGCTTCTTATCAGAACTCTAGCAGTCTTGTCTCTAATGATTTTACTCAGTGAGTGGCGTCTTTTCACATACTTTTCCAACATAGGCTCGGTAGCCGGTGGTATCTCTTCATTTCCATCATTAGATGGAAAATCTCTCTTTTCATCTTCTTCCTCAGTTTGTGCTTTCAATAAGGTGTCAAGAATATCAATTTGTACATTAAAAAATATTTGATAATCCTCAAGTTCCTTCTTGCTGTCTTCATCATTCTTCTCTGCAAATTCATCGATCCTCACATTTTCATTTTCTACAATTTTGTTAGTATTCTTATTCAAACATTTGTAGGTTTTTCTCTTAGTAGAATATCCTAAGAATATTCCTTCATCTCCTTTAGAGTCAAATTTACCATCTCTTGCATCTTTAAGAATATAACTCCTACTTCCAAATACTTTTAAGTCACTTACATTCAATTTGTGTCCATACCAAATTTCATAAGGTGTCTTGTTAGTTCCCTTCTTCAATTGTACTCGGCTAAGTGTATAAGCAGCAGTGCTGACTTCTTCTCTCTAGAAGGTATGATAAATTCCATTCTCAATCATTAGTGTTCTAGCACAATCCATAATGGATTTGTTTCTCCTTTCAGCTATATCATTATGTTGTGGTGTCCTCGGTGTAGACATCTACCTCTTTATACCGCGTTCATTGTAGAAGAGTATAAATTCATCAGATGTAAACTCTCCACCTCTGTTAGATCTCCAACATTTCAGTTGTCTCCCTATCTCTTTTTCAACTCTAGCCTTGTACCACTTCAACATTTGGAACGCATCAGATTTTTCTTTTAGAAACATAACCGACATCATTCTAGAATAATCATCAAAAAACAATATGAAGTATCTATCTCCATATTATCTTTGTGTTCTCATGGGACCACATAGGTCGGTGTGTACTAATTCCAAAATACCTTGTGTATTGTAAGATTTTCTTGTAAATCTTGATTTAGTCATCTTATCTACTTGACATCCCTTACACATTACATTCTCAGGTTTGTCTAGACTCGGTAGACCTCTTACTCTATTTTTCTTACTCACTTTGATTAATTTTTCAAAGTTAACATGACATAGCCTTTTGTGCCATATCCATACATCTTCAATCTTAGAAAATAGACAACTCTTTACGGATGTATCAAGGTATAATAAGTTACCTTTAGATTTTCCTCTAGTGGCAATCAGACTTCCCTTATGATCAAATACTTCAACCTTCTTGTTTTGAAATTATAGTTAGTGACCTGTATTATTCAACTATGCCACACTCATAAAATTATACTTCGGATCTTCAACCCAATAAACATCATCACATTTAGTATTATTCATAAAAGTTATAGAACCTTTTCCCTTCACAGGATATGGGGCATCATTTCCAAATCTAACATTACCACCATATGCTCTTTCAAAGTAATAAAATTATCAGTATCACCACTCATATGGTGTGAGAAATTGTTGTCTATAATCCATGTATCATTTTTACTTACTTGCGAGATTAGGGATTTTTCTTCAATATACATATCTTCATCAGACTCATCTTTAATAGAAGCATAGAAAAACTCTTCTTCAACATCATCGGTGTCATCATTAGATGATCCTCCTTCAGCAATGTAGCATGATTTCTTTCCTTTGTTCTTAAAGTCTCTAAATCTTTTGAATCTGTTCTCAGTCTTGTTGTTATCTCTATTATCTTTCTTCTCATTATTGTTAGGAAAATTAGAAGCTATGTGACCAATATTATTCCATGTAAAAAACTTCAAAGGTATCTTACCTCTGTACTTTCCTTTAACTCTTGATATCCTCCTAGCCAATAAAGCTTCAAACTCAGCTTCATTCTTTTCATCTTCACCATATAGCTCTTCAAGTTCACTCTTACAACTATGAAATCTTTCACTAGCACTACTTGTATATACATCACTATATCTAGAATCTCTAGCATTTCCAATAGTCAAAGATGATTTGAATGCAGATTCAATCTTAGAATTAGTAGGCAAACTATTATTAAAATCATTCAGCTCAAACGAAGTTAGCTTACCAATTATAGCATCCAAAGTAACAATCATCTTTGGAATGGATTTGAGTCCTTGAATAGAAGACACTTGGATGGCATAGATAGGTAGTATTTTTATTAGCATCTTACTTGTAACATATTCTTCTTCAATGGTTCCACCAACACCTCTAATAGCAATATCAATCTCCTTTAGTCTTATGTTGTATGCTACAATGTTTTATGCTTCTTTCATTCTCCTTAATTCAAACTTTCCTCTTAAGATTTCAGCCTTAGCTTTTTGTACATGTTGATCTCCACCATAAACTAGTGCAAGCTTACCCCACATATGCTTAGTTGTATAAAAACCTTGTTTGAACTCTAGTTCAGTGAGAGTAGAATGTTAGAAATAACTGAGAAGGGGGGGGGGGGTGTGAATCAGTGGCCTAAATTTTTTTCCAATTAATCAATCCTAAAACTTAGTACCACAATATTAAGCCTCTAGTTATCTTCAGTCCTACAAGATATATGCCTTCAAACAATCATATCAAATAACTGCTGCTTAGAGTTATCTTTTAAACCTTAGTCTTTATGTTTACCGAATAGCAATCTTTCATTTACCGAATAACAGTAAATATCTTAGTGTATACCGATCAATCTAGATTAGTTATGTGTAATGCAAAACACTAAACTAGTGACTCATAAACACATTGACACATGGATTTTTAACTTGGAAACCCTATTAAGGGAAAAACCACTTGGGACCAGTAACCCAAAATTTTCACTCTTTTGAAGTGAGCTCAGTGAAGAGCCAACCCTATTAAAGGTTACAAACACAATGTTAGGTGTGACCTTGTTAGAGGATTTAAAAGATTAGTTTGTCACTTGATATCTGGCATCTAGATGATACCTTCTATGACCAAACCTAGTGCAGTTTGTCAAATGGTATTTGGCATCTCATGCTATCTTCATGATCAAAATTTTTGATACTCCTTGGGATGTATCTCAATATAGAAAGGATCTTTAAATCCTGCTCGATTAAGAGAATTTATGAATCAATGGTTAAACTGAAAGAGTAAATGATCTATTCACATATACAACTTATACTTGCAGATTTTTAGATGTATCATAAGCTTGTTAAATCATTCTGATCAATATATCTTTTCAATACCTTTGCTCCACTTTTTGTTCTTCTCAGTGATGCTGTGCTTTGTTGCTCGATGTTCACAGAAATATTTAGCTCTTTCCTTAGCTTGATTGATCAGGACTATATGAAGTTGTTCTTCATCAGTTTCTCTTCAGCATCCTATTTTTCATTCACTCCCCTTAATTCCTAATGAATTAAGTTGTCTCTTTATAGACATGATATCACCATTTTTCTCTTCTTTATTTTCTTGTTCTTGGCGTGATCCGCAATCTTAGCCAATCTTGATTTAAAGAATAACTCTTGTTTTATCTCATAGAAATATTATTTCCAACTAGACAAAATAGATTTAAGTCCTTTACTTATCTCTGGCTTTATCTTGTCAATGAAAACAATGATAACAACCAGTTAAGTCCATATTTAGCTCTGCCAGCTAGATATTTTGTCATTTCTGAACTCTAGTTTAACTTCGGTGTTTTAACTCTTTGATAGCTTCAAACAACACTCTAGTTCTCCTCGGGTTTCTCCATCAGGATTGTCTATCCTTTGGGGTTGTCTGTCCTTCGGGCTTTACTGCAAAGTTATGCTCATTGATTAACATTGTAATTCTGGCCATCGGTAATGCTTTTGATTCTTCTCTTTGGTAATGCTCATCAGTTTCTTTTCTTGAACATCATTGTGACTTAACTTTCGGTTATCTCTGTCCATCGGGTTCCACTAGCCATTGGTGTTTGAAGTCACTTAGTGAATGCTTGTCTTTTATACATTAATGAGCATAACCTTTATCTCTTTGATTCTCTAAAGTCTTTGACACTTTGATTATAACCGATTAGATTATATCAATTTGACATCAATGGAAATACAATACATCAACTGATTTAATGTCTTGCATTATCTTTCTGCATTTCAGTGATCAACATAACATCTTCAAACATTCAATCAGTTACATGTCATCAATCTCTCCCTTTGGCATTGATGGCAACACACTACATTATCATACTATATTATTACTAATACAATATGAAATATAACAGTTTCATTAATCTTTCCTATTGTAACTATTACAAATGTATGGCTCTCGGTAAGATGGTGCAGGAGCAAACCTAGCTCAAACCCCTAGCTCTTTATTTCTAGCATGTACTAACTCTAGCCAAGTCATGAGAGTTTGTGTGGACCTTAGAAGGTCATTTTTTTTTCCCTAAGATGGATATGACTAGGTCAATCCATGTCTAGATAGGTTGCTTAGTTGGTTTCCTTTAGTTATGTGTGTGTGTGAGGTAGTTTAGAAGCCTCTAGAAATCCAACCAAGGCATTAGGAAATTTGGATAAGCTTCTTGGTATCATTGGCACTCAGCATACACTGGCACCTAGAAACTCGGCCTACACTGCAGCCGAGTTAACACAGTAGCCGAGTTAACACTGCATCTGAGTTAACACTATAGTGGAGTTAACACTGCAGTCGAGTTAACATAGTAGCCGAGTTAACACTGTAGCCGAGTTAACATAGTAGCTCAGCCACCACTAGCAGCTCAGCCTACACTGGTGCTGAGAAGCTTGGCCAACACTGGAGCTTAGATTTGCATTACTATTTCTTGGAAATATTCAGTCGTAATAGCCCATGAAAAGCGGATCTTGTCTTTTATGGACAATATGGTTAGTGTAACAGTTCCTGAAGAGATTCTTGTGAACGAGGGGACCGTTAGGGTAGTTTCCTATTAGAGGATGGCTACTAATAACATCCCAAGCCTTCATTTTTTGGAGATATGGAGAGTAGAGACTCTAGAAGAAAAGAAGCTACAGGAAATTTAGAGATTTACAGATTATTGTATTGTTTTGTTTTTGTTTCAAGTAATGAGAAGTTGCAGATTGTGTGTTTAGTGGATATCCAGTTTCTTTGTGGTTCCTTTTGCATGCAAGTATATTAGTTACTTTATTTTCTATTTTGCAAGATATTAGTTCTTCACCCATTCTAGGTTGTAAGCAGTAATGACCCCTCAAGTTTCCTGAATCCATGGTGAGAGTCATGTGTTGGGATGGAACTTGAGAGGAGCCCTTGTACATAGTTTCCTTTTTGTTTTTGGTAGGAGTAGCAACAAGTGTGAATCTAGAGATATTACCCTAGGTGAGCTCGGTAATAGTCCGGCTAGGGAAGAGAATGAAAGCAATGTTCTGAGAACATTGATTGAGTGAGAAGAATGAATCTATTTGTGTAGGTTCAACAAGAATAATATGAAAAGCATTTTGATGGGGGAGTGAGTCTTGAAGAGGAGGTAAAGTTGAGAGTGAATTACCTCAGTTTAGGGTTGTGAACACCCTAAGAGATCTAGGAGAAAGATCTCAGAGTAAAGCCAAGATGGTTCTATAGCAGCAACAAGACTTCTATCCACATCAGATTGGTATCAAAGCACTAAAAGATTTGGGTGTGTGTTGTTTGGATGTTATCTACAGAAACATCTATCGACTCATCCAAGATGGTGACCAACGTGGAACTCACAAAAGATGTGGAAGAGAAAAAGGAGGAGAATAGAATCCTGAAGGAACAGTTAGCCGAAATGGTGACTAAGTTGGAAGAAGTGCAGCTTAGGACTACAACAGTCAGTGAACAGATGAGAGAAGCTGATGGAAAGGGTAAAGCAGTGGCAGAGGAAGACATTATTCCAGAGCCAGACCCTGTGCTTCAAGAAGAGCCCTTCTTGAAAGCATTGAAGGTAATGAGTGGTAATTTCTTAGCAGGTGTGCCTCTATTTAGTGGCAAGATGGAACCAAAATTAATCATGGAATGGATAGAAGGTCTTGAAAATCACTTTGACTGTGATAATGTGACCGAAGCTTAGAAAGTAAGAATAGCCAAGACAAGGTTGAGAGGAATTGCTCTCACTTGGCAGAAGTTTGTCCAAGATGAGAGGGTAAAAGAAGGAAAGAACCCCATAACCAGTTGGAAAGGTATGGTGGCCAAGATGAAGGAAACTTACCTTCTTGATGATTATGAAGTGCAGTTGCACAAAAAGAGATAGAATCTAAGAAAAAAATATTTAGAAGTCAGTTCCTATATCGAAGCATTTCATAAACTATGCCTAAGGTCGCATGTGATGGAAGAAGAAAGCTTGAAAGTGGCTAGGTACTTGAATGGACTCAAGTGGAGTATCCAAGAGGAAATTAGTCTCTTAAACCCAAAGACTATACACCAATGTTACCAACTAGCCCTCAAGGTGGAGGAAAAATTCAAGAAGAAGAAAGATTCAAATATCAGAGGAAGAGGAAGAGACATCAGAGGTCATAGAGGAGGACATGGAGGAAGAGATCAGAGTGAGTCCAAACTCACTAAGAATCAAGGAGAATATAGTAACAAAAGAGGTGGTTATAACCATGGAAGAGGTTCAAATAGTATTTCAAGAGGAAGAACTAATAACCAAGGAAGAGGATCTTACTTCTCTTCAATGAAGTGTTACAACTGTCAGCAATTTGGACATCCTACATATCGGTGTCTTGAAAAAGGTTCTACTTCTCAAGGAGGTGGGAAAAGAGTTAACTATGTCCAAGAAGAATCAATTTGCAGCAGTAAGCCATCTGAGGTACCATTAGAATCAGAAGAAGGTGAGAACCTCATGATAAGGAGGACCTTAATCAGAGAGCCAAGCAAAGAAGAACCAAGCCAAAGGAGAGAACTCTTTAGAGTGAAATGCAAGATTACAGGAAAGGTGTGTAGAGTCATTATTGATTCAGGCTCAACTATTAATATTATTAGTGAAGAGGCAACCACCAAGTTAAATTTGAAAATGATTCCACATGACAATCCTTACAAGGTTACATGGCTCAAAAAAGGACAACATGTGTTTGTAAAAGAACAAGCATGGGTAGAATTCACTATTGGCAAGTATAAAGACAGAGTTCTATGTGACATTCTTCCCATGGATGCATACCACCTTCTACTTGGAAGGCCATGGAAATTTGATAGCCAAGCCATGCACGATGGAACCAAGAATGCATACTCATTCAAGAAAGATGGGGTGACTTTCAAAATTCAGTCATAAATAGAAGAAGGAGAGGTGAAAACATCAAGTCCAAGTGTGCTCATGGTTGGTGAGAAGGAGTTCTTTAAGACTCTAGAAGAAGGAGAAGGAGTTGGGTTTGCTTTAGTATTGAAGCCAAAAGATGAAGTTGCTGTCAAGAAATTAGAGATACCAAATGAGGTAAAAGAAATACTTGAAGAGTATAAGGATATTGTGAATGATGGCCAGCCCACTCCCCTACCTCCTAAGATACTTGTTAGCCACAAGATTGTATTTATACCAGGAGCTACCTTGCCCAACAAAGCTGCCTATAAGATGACCCCTCAACAAAATGAGGAAATAGCCAAGCAAATCAGAGGGTTATTAGAACAGGGCCTAATTAGAAAGAGCATAAGCCCATGTGCAGTCCCTACTATTTTAGCACCTAAGAAAGGAGGAGCTTGGAGACTTTGTACTGATTCTAGAGCCATAAATAGAATCACCATTAGGTATAGGTTTACAATACCCAGAATTGAAGACCTAATGGATTGTTTAGGGGAGGCAAAGTACTTCAGCAAGATTGATCTTAAGAGCGACTACCACCAAATTAGAATTAATGAAGGAGATGAATGGAAGACAACCTTCAAAACTAGATAAGGTTTGTATGAATGGCTTGTAATTCCATTTGGTTTGTCTAATGCTCCCTCAACTCTTATGAGGTTGATGAATGAGGTATTGGTAGAATGCATTGGTAAATTTGTTGTTGTCTACCTAGATAACATTTTAGTTTTCAGAAGAACTAAGGAGGAGCATATTAGGCATTTGAAAACTGTTTTCAAGAAATTGCATGATGAAAAGCTAATGATCAATTTGGAGAAGTGTGACTTCATGAAGCAGGAGCTTGTATATCTCAATTTTGTTTTGTCACAGGGTAACCTCAAAATGGACCAAGAAAAGGTGGATGCCATTCTAAGTTG
>MU226860.1:948825-974054 GCA_018584345.1 Thuja plicata
GCTAATGATCAATTTGGAGAAGTGTGACTTCATGAAGCAGGAGCTTGTATATCTCAATTTTGTTTTGTCACAGGGTAACCTCAAAATGGACCAAGAAAAGGTGGATGCCATTCTAAGTTGGCCTACTCCCAACGCTTCAACTGAGGTGAGAATTTTCCATGGTTTAGCTCAATATTACAGAAAGTTCATTAGACATTTTAGAGGGATTTGTGCACCCATGTTAGACACCATTAAAGGTGGGATGAAGACAAAGTTTCAATGGACACCACAAGATGACAAAGGGTTTGAAACACTCAAGGAGAAGATAGCAGAGCTTCCTACTCTAGTTATTCCAAGCTTTGATAAGATTTTTATAGTAGAATGTGATGCAAGTAATGTGGCCATTGGGGCTATCGTAAGCCAAGAAGGAAGACCAGTAGCTTTCCATATTGAGAAGCTAAATGATGCAAAGAAGTACTCTTCTTATGACTTAGAGTTGTATGCTCTAGTCCAAGCACTCAAGAAGTGGAGGCACTACTTGCTACCAGAGGAGTTCATAGTATATAATGATAACCAAGCTCTCAAATTCCTTAGCTCTCAAGACAAACTTAGGAGCAAACAAATGAAGTGGGTGGAGTATCTACAAGCCTACACTTTCAATATCAAGCATAAAAAGGGAGTACAAAACAAGGTTGCTGATGCATTGAGTAGAAGGCTTCTCACAGTCCAAGAAGTTCAGCTACAAAGCATAGGTATTGATAGCTTCAAAGACCTATATGCTGAAGATGAAGATTTTGCTCAAATCTACAAGGTATGCAAGGAGTTTAAAAACAACTTTCATGGTGAGTTTTCTGAATATACCTTGTAGAATGATTTATTGTTTAAAGGATGTCAACTTTGTGTTCCTAAAGGGTCTATGAGGGAGAATTTGATTCAGGAAAAACATAATGGAGCACTTAGTGGTCATTTTGGAGTTAGTAAGACTCAAGAGCTAGTCACTAGGTTCTATTTTTGGCCTAGAATGAATAGAGATGTTAGACAACATGTTGAGAGTTGTGTAGTGTGTCAAAAAGAAAAGGGAACATCTTCTAATGTAGGCCTTTATCAGCCACTTCCAATCCCAACCAGGCCATGGGAATGCATAAGCATGGATTTTGTAGTTGGTTTTCCAAGAACAAGGCAAGGATATGACAATATTTATGTTGTTGTAGACAGATTTAGTAAGATGGCACATTTTATACCTTGAAAGACTATTCATGATGCTTGTAACATTGCTCAGTTGTTTTCCAATGGAGTGGTGAGGATCCATGGACTCCCACTTAGTATTGTTTCAAACAGGGACACAAAATTCATGAACCATTTTCGAAAGACCTTATGGCAAAAGCTGGGTACTAACTTGTCTTTTGGATCTGCCTATCATCCATAGATAGATGGCCAGACAGAGGTGGTCAATAGAATTATTGGTAACTTGCTGAGATGCCTCACAAAGGAGTATGGTCAAGCATGGGACCAACTCATTGGGCAAGCTGAATACACATATAATGATACAGTAAACAGATCGACTGGTAAGAGTCCTTTTGAAATTGTTTATGGCTTTCACCTAAGAGGAATTTTTGAACTTAGAGAATTGAAGGAAGGAATGCATGGTAGTGGATATGCTGAGGAATTTTCTCATTCAATGAGAGAATTCTATGATAGTGTGAGAAAGAACTTGATTGAAAATGTTGAAAGGGTAAAGCAAAAGGTGGATGCAACAAATAGGGATATTCAGTTTTAGATTGGACACTTTGTGATGGTACACTTGAACAAACATAGGCTGAAAAAAGGTGTTCCTCACAAGCTATAGATGAAGAGGCTAGGTCCATGTAAGATACTTGCAAAGTATGGAAACAATGCATACAAGGTGGAGCTTCCTAAAGACATTGGGTTGTCACCGATTTTCAACTTTGCAAATTTGATAGCATACAAAGGACCTATTCAAGATGTTGATCAAAACCTTCAAGAGGTAATACAAGAGGTAAAATATCTTAAATTAACCTCTACTCCATCTATGACAACTAAAAAGATACTAGACTCAAGGGTCTACAAGAAGACTAGGAACAAAGACTATATGGAGCACCTTGTCAAATGACATGAAATAGGAGATGTTGATGCTACTTGGATCAGAGAAATGAACTTCAAGAGGTTGGGAATTAATCAAAACATGCTCAATCCAAGGATGGATTAACCTTTCTTTTTTCTAAGGGAGTATGGTGCAGGAGCACACCTAGCTCAAACCCCTAGCTCTTTATTTCTGGCATGTACTAACTCTAGCCAATTTAGGAGAGTTTGTGTGGACCTTAGAAGGTCATTTGTTTTTCCCTAAGATGGATATGACTAGGTCAATCCATGTCTAGATTTTTTTCTTAGTTGGTTTCCTTTAGTTGTGTGTGTGTGTGTGAGGTAGTTTGGAAGCCTCTGGAAATCCAACCAAGGCATCAAGAACTTAGGATAAGCTGCT
Organism: Thuja plicata; assembly: GCA_018584345.1. Taxonomy (NCBI): domain Eukaryota; kingdom Viridiplantae; phylum Streptophyta; class Pinopsida; order Cupressales; family Cupressaceae; genus Thuja; species Thuja plicata. Next base: position 951,305 of record MU226860.1, read on the forward strand.
TGGTGTCACTGGCACTTAGCATACACTGGTGCCTAGCAACTCGGCCTACTCTGTAGCCAAGTTAACACTGTAGCTGAGTTAACACTGCAGCTGAGTTAATACTACAGCTCAACCACCACTAGTAGCTCGACCTACACTGGTGCCGAGAAGCTCGGCCAACACTGGAGCTCGGCTTTGCATTACTGTTGCTCAACAATATTCAGTCGTAATGGCCTATGAAAAGTGGATCTTGTCTTTTATGGATAGTATGGTTAGTGTAACAATTCCTAAAGAGATTCTTGTGAATGAGTGGACCATTAGGGTTGTTTCCTATGAGAGGATGGTTACTAATAACATCCCAAGCCTTCATTTTTTGGAGATCTAGAGAGTAGAGACTCTAGAAGAAAAGAAGCTACAGGAAAGTTAGAGATTTGTAGATTATTGTATTATTTTGTTTTTGTTTCCAGTAATGAGAAGTTGCATACTGTGTGTTTAGTGGATATTCAATTTCTTTGTGGTTCCTTTTGCATGCAAGTAGATTAGTTACTTTATTTTCTATTTTGCAAGCTATTAGTTCTTCACCTATTCTGGGTAGTAAGCAGTAATGGCCCCTCGAGTTTCTTGAATCCATGGTGAGAGTCATGTTTTTGGATGGCACTCGAGAGGAGCCCTTGTACATAGTTTCTTTTTTGTTTTTGGTAGGAGTAACAATAGGTGTGAATCTAGAGATATTACCCTAGACGAGCTCAGTAATAGTCTGGCTAGGGAAGAGAATGAAAGCAATGTTCTGAGAATATTGATTGAGTGAGAAGAATGAATCTATTTGTGTAGGTTCAACAAGAAGAGGATGAAAATCATTTTGATGGGGGACTGAGTCTTGAAGAGGAGGTAAAGTTGAGAGTGACTTACCTCAGTTCAGGGCTATAAACACCCTAAGAGATCTAGGAGAAAGATCTCAGAGCAGAGCCAAGCTGGTTCTATAGTAGAAACAAGACTTATGTCCACATCATAAGCTCAAATAGCTTAGATTTGTTTCTTGTAGAGTGATTTCTTCAATCTTCAATACCTTTATCGGATAGATGTAGCATCTTTTGTCTATGTTCTGATGTGTGCTTTGCCTTGACTATTCCTCTTCTTAATAATCTCTTTTTCCTTTGAAAACAATTTCTTCCTTTGTATGTACTCTCTCCCTTTGTTACTTCTCTCCCTTAGATGGATATTTCATATGTAATCTCTCCCTATGGATATAGATTAACTTTTCCTTTTGATTCTTAGGAACTTCTCTTCATGGATAATGATATAATCTTTTCTTGATAATGAGATCATCTCTCCCTTATAATTATGATAATCTCTCTCATTTATGATAATGAGAATATCTCTCCTTTATGATAATGAGAATCTCTCTCCCTTTGACAATAATCCCAAACAATTCTTCTATATCATTTTTCCATTCCTTTATATAATATATTCCTTGAATTTCCCTATCCATCAGCAATACACTAGCTCTGGTGTTTGGTGCATATTTGTACCTTATTGTGTACAAATGTATCTATTGTTGTTCATCTCGGTGCTTGCATTAACATGAATGATCTTCTAATTGTGTGTAGGCTGATGCAGCCTTTGAGTTAGCTTATTGACTGATAGACAAGGGTTGTACCCCTAGTCTCTATCTTAAGTACTCAAATGTATCTTTCGGTAATGGCTTGGTGAATATATCAGCTAATTGTTCCTTTGATTAAACATATTCTAGTATCACCTCTTTTTCTTACACCTATTCTCTTAAATAGTGATATTTGATGGCAATATGCTTAGTCTTAGCATGCATGACTGGATTCTTAGAAATGTTAATTGCACTGGTATTATCAAAATATATAATTAATGGTTCAAGAATCTTCATATTAATACCTTCAAGAAACTATTTGATCCATGCAATATTGGAGTAATTTGCAGAAACAACCACATACTCTGCTTCTATAGTAGACTGTGAGATGCATCCTTGCTTCTTGCTAATCCATGGGACAAGTCTGTCACCCATGAAGAATGCTCCTCTAGTTGTGCTCTTTCGGTCATCAATGTTTCTAGCCCAATCAACATCTGTATAAAATTGTAGCTCAAATTTTCCTTTTCTTTTATACCATAAGCCATATTCCTCGATGTTCTTCAGATATCTCAAAATTCTCTTGACAACATTCATATGTGATTCCTTGGGACTAGCAGAGAATCTCACAACTATTCCAACTGCATGTGCTATATCTGGTCTAGTATGAACAACACACATTATTTTTCCAATCATTGATCTATACAACATCTACTTACCTCATTTGATTTTTCTTCTTTTGTCAGCTTACATTCGGTAGCCATAGGTGTTCCAACTGGCTTGGAATCTTCCATCTTGAAGAATATGTAGACCAAGAAAGAATTTGATCTCCCCAAACATAGACATTTCAAATTATTTTCTCACTTCTTTTGCAAAGAATTTGCATAAAATTTCATTTCCCCCAAAAATGATATCATCAACAAATGTTTCAAAAATCAAAATATTACCATCGATATCTTCTTTTAAGTACAGATTGCTATTTTCACTTGTTCTTACAAATTCAATGCTAATGAGATAGGAGTGGAGTCTTTCATACTAGGCTCTAGGTGCTTGTTTCAATCCATACAAGGCTTTATGTAGTCTACATACCATGTTTCTCTTGTCTAGATCAACAAACCCTTCTGGTTGTTCAATGTATATTTCTTCTTCCAGTATTCCATTTAGGAATACAAATTTGACATCCATTTGGTATACCTTGAATCCTTTAAATGCAACATAAGCAAGTAAGATTCTAAATCCTTCTAGTCTAGCAATGGGTGAAAAGGTTTCTCCATAATCAATACCTTGTTCTTGTGCATACCCCTTGCATACTAACCTTACTTTGTTTCTTGTGGCTTCTCCATTCTCATTCAGCTTGTTTCTGAATATCCATTTGGTACCGATGATATTCTTGTCATCAGGTCTTGGTACTAGTGTCCATGTACTATTCTTCTCAATCTGTTATATTTCTTCATTCATAGCACTAAGCCTTTCTTCATTCTCAAGTGCAATATTAACAGATTTAGGCTCAAAATCACAAAGTAAACATCTAGTGTTTAGTGACTTACTTCTTGTTCTCATTCCAACCTTCTTGTCTCCTATGATTTGATTCTATGGATGATGTCTTTTGACATGCTTGGAAATTTTTGGTTCAGCTCTTTTTCCATCATTTTTATCATCTTCTTGACCTTCGTTCTGATCTCCATCACTTGGTACATCATCTTGAGTATTATCCTGATTTTTGGTAATTGCAGCCTGATTCTCGGGTGCAATGTTTTGTTGCTCAGAAGTGATACATTGTTTCTTAGGAACAGTGTTAGGTTCTTTAGTATAAACAAATATTTTGTAGTCCTCTGGTTCTATTCTACTTTCCTTATCATTCTTTTCTCCAAATGCATCTATCTTTAGATTTGCACTTTCAATGATCTTGTTAGATGACTTGTTAAGACATTTATAAGCCCTTCTTTTGGTGGAATACCCTAGAAAGATACCTTCATCACTTTTGGAGTCAATCTTTCCATTTCTATCATCCTTCAAAATATAACATTGACTAACAAATATTCTCAAGTAACTTACATTGGGTGTGTAACCATACCAAAGCTCATAGGGTGTCTTCTTTGTGTACTTCTTCAATTGTACCCTGTTTAATGTGTAGACAACAGTACTGACAACTTCCCTCTAGAAATTTTGAGTGATGCTTTTCTCAATCATCAATGTTCTTGAATATTCAACAATTGATCTGTTTCTCCTCTCAACAATTCCATTTTGTTGTGGTGTTCTTGGTGCAGAAACCTGTCTTTTAATTCCATGCTCATTACAAAAACTAGTGAGTTCACCTAAAATAAATCCCCCTCCTCTATCTGACCTTAAGCATTTTAATTTCTTATCACTTTTTTTTTCTACCATAGCCTTATACCATTTAAACATCTTGAATGCTTCTGATTTATCTTTTAAGAACATAAATGACATCATTCTAGAATAATCATCAACAAAGAGAATGAAATACCTATCTCCATAATAACTCTTTGTCCTCATGGGTCCACATAGATTAGTATGGACTAATTTTAGAATTGCATTAGATGTATGGGTTTTACTCTTGAAACTAGACTTTTTCATCTTACCTTTTTGACAGTTCTTGCACATGATATGCTCGGGATTTGACATGCTCGGTAAGCCTCTAACATTCCTTTTATTTCTTATCTTTATCATGTTGTCAAAATTTACATGACACAATATTTTGTGCCACAACCATATGTCTTCCTTTCTAGCCATTAAACAAGTGGTGTTAATGTCATCAAGATAGAAAAGGTTACCTTTTGTCTGCTCACCAGTTCCGATCAACCTTCCTTATTCATTGAATATATTTTCCTACTTATTTTCAAATGCTACTCAGTGACCTGTATTGTTCAGTTGTGAAACACTTAACATATTATAATTCAGTCCTTTTACCCAGTAAGCATTTTCACATTTTATCATGTTATTCAACATTATGGTTCCTTTACCTTCAACTGGACAAGGTGTCATTACCCATTCTTATTGAACCACCATTATAGTATTCAAAAGTTTCAAACTTTTTTTTATCATTGGTCATGTGGTGAATGCAACCACTATCTATGATCTAGACATAATTCTTACTAACCTTAGATATAAGTGTAGTTTCTACATACCTTTCTCCTTCTTCATCTGAATCATCCTTTATGGCTACAAATACCATTTCAATGTCTTCTTCAAATTCGGTGTCAGTATCATCAGCTCTGTTCTCAGCTAGGTAACAAGATTTATTTCCTTTGTCCTTGTAGTCTTGGGTATCTCTTCTTTTAGATTTTCAATTTCTAATCTTTGTTATCACCTCAGTCAAACTTATTTTCATATGTTTTGTCATCTTTTCTTTTGATAGGACATCTTGCAGCAAAGTGTCCAACCTCTTTACAATTAAAACATACAAGTGGTAATTTACCTTTTCCTCTCTGCAGTCTTCTTGCCATTAGTGCTTCAGTCTCATCAAGTCCTTGATCCTCATTATCACTTTCACTATCATTCCTCATAGTGTTTCTATGACTTGACTTACTTATTTTCAAGGAATATTTGACTGCAGATTCTATAGATGGTAAGAAACTATTATCACAGTTATCCATCTCAAATAAAATTAGTCTACTAATCAGAGTAACTGCATTGTTTGCAACTCCTCTCATTTCTTGAATAGTACAAACTCTAATAGCATATACAGGTAGTAAGGTTCTTAAGATTTTACTTACCACTATCTCCTCTTCAAGTACACCTCCAACTCCTCGGATAGCATTGAATACCTCTTGGATTTTGTAGTTATACTGAGTGATATTTTATCCTTCTTTCATCCTTAGGTCATCAAACCTCCCTCTTATGCTTTCTACCTTGGCTCTAAGTACATTAGCATCTCCTCCATGTACCATTTTCAAATTATCCCACATTTTCTTTGCAGAGGTGTAGGTTTTGACAACTTCAAACTCAACATCAGAGAGTGAGGAAGCAAGTTCTATCATCATGCAATTATGCTCATGATTTTCTCTTAATTTCTCAAGAGTATGAGGTCCTGTATGCAACACATATTCAATATCAAGTTGTTGAGTAACATCATTACCAATACCTAATAGGTGGATTCTTATTTTTCTTTGCCATGATGCAAAGTTGTCTTTATTCAAATTGGGCACATCTCATTTTTTCATCTTGTGATCTTTTTGCTTGAGCTGTTAAACTCCCTTTCTAAGCACACAAGATTTGATACCAATTGTTAGAAATAATTGAGAGGGGGGGGGTGTGAATCAATGGCCTCAAAAATATTCCAATTAATCAACCCTAAAACTTAGTACCACAATATTAAGCCTCTAGTTATCTACAGTCCTACAAGATGTATGCCTTCAAACAATCATATCAAATAACTACTGCCCAGATTTATCTTTTAAACCTTATTCTTTATGTTTATCGAATATCAGTCTTTCATTTACTAAATAAAAATAAATAGCTTAGTGTATATTGGTCAATCTAGATTAGTTATGTGTAATGCAAAACACTAAAGTAATGAATCATAAACACATTGACACGTGGATTTTTAACATGGAAACCCTGTTAAGGGAAAAACCACTTGGGACCGGTAACCCAAAATTTTCACTCTTCTAAAGTGAGCTCGATGAAGAGACAACTCTGTTAAAATTTACAAACACACTGTTAGGTGTGACCTTGTTAGAGGATTTAAAAGATTAGTTTGTCACTTGATATCAGGCATCTTTATGCTACCTTCTATGACCAAACCTAGTGTAGTTTGTCAAATGGTATCTGGCATCTCATGCTATCTTCATGATCAAAATTTTTGATACTTCATGGGATGTATCTCAATATATAAAGGATCTTTAAATCCTGCTAGTTAAGAGACTTTTTGAATCAATGGTTAAATTGAAGCAGTAAATGATCTGTTCACATATACAACTTATACTTTACATATTTTTAGATCTATTTTAAGCTCATTAAATCATTTTGATCAATATATATTTTCAATACCTTCGCTACACTTTTTGTTCTACTTGGAGATGCTATGCTCTATTGATCAGTGTCCACAAAAATCTTTAGCTCTTTCCTCAGCTTGATTTATCAGTACTGTATGAAGTTGTTCTTCATCAGTTTCTCTTCAGCATCCTCTTTTTTATTCACTCCTCTTAATTCCTAATGAATTAAGTTGTCTCTTTATAGATATGATATCACTTTTTTTCTCTTCTTGATTTTCTTGTTCTTGGCGTGATCCACAATCTTAGCCAATCTTGATTTAAAGTATAACTCCTCTTTTATCTCATAGAAATCTTCTTGCCAACTAGACAAAAAAACTTTAAATCCTTTACTTATCTTTGGCTTTATCTTGTCGATGAAAATAATGATAACAACCATTTAAGTCTATATTTAGCTTTGCCAGCTAGATATTTTGTCATTTCTGAACTCTAGTTTAACTTTGGTGTTTTAACTCTTTGATAGATTCGGTCAACACTCAAGTTCTCCTCAGGCTTCTCCATCGGGGTTGTTTGTCCTTTGGGCTTTGCTGCAAAGTTCTGATTGTCTGTTAACACTGTAATTCTGGTTTTTGGTAATGCCTGTGATTCTTCTATTTGGTAATGCTCGTCGGTTTCTTTTCTCACGCAGCACTGTGACTTAATTTTTTTAGGATTGGATAATAATGAGAGGGGGGGTGAATCAATATTATAGTACTTAATTAAATTCTTCAACCATTTAAAAATTAACCATAAACTTGTAGTAAAGAAATGAATATAAGCAAATGACACAGTACTCAACAGCATATTTTTTTTTTGAGGAAACCCTGGCCAAGGGAAAACCTAGTGCGGATGGTACCCACAAGCATGTACTCAAGTATAATGTCTCTATTAGGAGACCTAGCCCTATTAGGATCTAAATATTACATAGCACATTTCCTTGCTAAAGGAATTACAACCCTGTTAAAGGTTCACAATACCTTGTTAGGGGCCAAATGAGCTTACAACTCTTACAAAGTAATTCTATTTACAAAGTTTTCTCAGTCATGAACAAAACAAGCATCACTAGTGCTTATATAGTTACTTTATAGTTCTTTAATGATCTCTATCATTCTCTGCTCTTCTATTCGCTCAACATACTCATCCAACAATCATCAACAACAACATATATCTTTATCAAAAAGATCTTACATATATATCTCACAACTTTACAAAGTCGGCTCCCAATATGAATATTACAAATATTACAAAGTCATCTGTCAATAAAAATACATTTAGTAAGGAAAATGATATATGTATAGTCGATACTCTTACATACTCAAAGTGCAGGTTATCAAAAACCCTAATCCAACTTTGATTGCCTGGAGTCCATGTCATACTCACTCAATCTTCACTATTGTCCAACTGCTCTATATCATTGTTCTATTGTAGTCTATCTGTCTTCAATTCTTTCTAACTCACTGTAGATATTACCAAAAAAAAATCAATCTTAGGTTGAGGTCATACATACCCCATACTATCTTCCTCTAAGCTCGCTTTCCCTAATTCACCGATCTCGATCTTCGATATCCAAAATAATTTTGTATCTCTGCTTCTATACTTAGTCAATTTCTAAATCAACAAAACTTATCTTTATAGGAATCAATCTGAAACCCAGATGTGTTTCCATAAATGACAACCAAAAAGTGAATCACATTTACACAAAATTGATCACTTGCCAAAAATCTCTCCCTTTGGCATTGATGGCAACAATTAGAAAAATGAATAAGTGTTCTAACAAAAAAGCTATCTCCTCTATGTTCTCTCCTTCCTCTTCTTGTCTATTCTCCCATTTTCTTCTCTCTTTTATATTTTTTTTATTAATTATTTTTTCTCTTTCTTTTCTCTTCTCCCCTTTTGACAAAAATGACAAAGGTGCATACAAAATAATAGGATTTAGTACTTGCTCACCAGTTTCAGAATGTCTTAAAAGGAATCTTCCAAGATCTTCACTTCTATGCTCCATGATTTGAACAATATTTGACTGATATGAATGATGGCATTCAATGAAAATGATGCGGTCTCAACTTTTTTTAATTATGTGGGCATAGATTTAGTTAATGAATCTATCACTTTCTCCAAGTCTAATAGATGACCTCAAGTATGGATAGCTTAGGAGTGATTAAACTCTTCAGCAAATTAAATCTTGCCAATACTCTCCCTTTCTCATTATCCAAAACACCAATTTTTGCAAAAATTCATGTGACTTCCTTGTCTAACTCTATTATAGATTGTGAAGATGCTTCATAATCATCCATCATACTGTTCAAAGTTTCCCTCTCCTTGGCAATAATGTCTTCCACGTTCTAAACATGCCTAATGGGATTCATGCAATAACTAAACAATTTTCTCCCATGTCCAATGCCTAAGTCCCATGTGATTGACTTGCACACTTTTGATAGCTTCTTCTCTGAATATTTCTTCTTTGCCTTCTCCTCTGCAATCTTTATCAAATTCTCATAATGCCCATCAAATTCAAGTGTTATTCTCACATTTTCAATGTCATCTTTGTGCTGGAAAATAATAGGCACTAGAAGCAATTTGTTCACAGTATCAATTGCTCTTGTAATTACTTTAGCCTTTTTGTCACCTTTCTATTCTGATCTTTCTTTAGCTTTGTTTAGTGTAGTAAATGCCAATTTGACCAACTCAACTTCATCCATGCTATCAATATTTACATCACTGCTTGCCAAAAATGAGATACACGATGTGTTTACCTCTTTCTGTTCATCCTCTTTTTGTTCTATCTTTTATCCTTCTTCCTTTTTCTGCTCTACTTCCTCTTTCTATTCTACTTCATCTGCTATAGAGGTGTCTACATTTCCTGCAAATGGATCCTTTTGATCATGTGATGTTTCAAGAGTTACTGGCACACCAAACACATAAATCTGGTTGTGGATCTACTTCGCTTGTCTCAATTGCTTTTGAGCTTTCTCCCATTCCTAATTGTGTATCTAATGTGATCTTAGGAGGTGGGGGCTTGTCATAAGTAGTATTCATCAATATCTTCTCTAGTGCCTTTTGTGTTTCCTCAGTGAATTCATCATACTTCATCACCATGATTTTCAACAATCTTACCTTGGTCCTTAGCAAAGGTTTCAATTCCTTGAATATTCTTTCCCTTTCTTGTAAGGATATTATAGGCAACATGTTATCAATTTCCTGATTCCTAATTGTATCATCCTCAATCTGTGCTAAGTTTTTTCTTGTCTCCAATTTCCCATACAAGTCTTTAGGTATACTTCCTTCAATTTCTAATAGAGTCTTTTTGAAAGTAAGTAGATGATCAATCACAATGTCTTCAATCTTTAGCTTGTCTGAATCTCCATACCTGTCATAGTATCTGTCAATTGTGACTAGTTTACCTTGTTCTATTTCTCTCTTCTCTATCATTTTCATGTTAGGTTTCCTAATGTGCTTCTCATTGTTCTTCTCTTCTCTCTTTGTGCTCTGTCCTTTATGCGATGTCTACATGCTTGATCTAGTGTTTACTCTAGGAGTGATGTTCTTTGTTTGTGATGTTTGCTGTGATGGAGGAGGTGGACGGTCTACCATTACTACCTGAGGAGTGGGAGGGGATGTAATACTTCCACTTTCTATTCCAAGAGATCTATTTGTCATCTTCTTTTTCACTTCTTTTAATTCTTCTTCTGTCAACCCTACTTTTAAACCACATTCATGATGACATTAATTTTCCATTAGTATACAAACAACACTTTTGATATGACTACACCGAAAGAAATGAAAGAGAAAACCGAAGATCAGATTAAGAGATCACCAAAGATGACTAAGTACAGAGAGAATCGATGACACAAGTCAGTGTGTAAATGGAAAATCACAAAGCAGAAAGATAAAGTGGAACCCAATAGAGGAACCCAAAATGAAAATTACAGTGCAGACCGACAAGACAAATACAGTGCAACCGACAGACAAAACCGAAGGACAATCAAGCATGATCGACAAACATAACCAAAAGTCAGTTACAGCCCGCAAAAAGTGGATCTGAATTCCACATCAGATAAAGCAAGTGTATTCTATTTATAGGATAAAGCAATTGTTTTAAATCCATTTCTTTAGGGACAAGAAACATTAATATAAGTGCTTTAATCAGTCTAACTTATTTAAAACATATAGACTAGGAGATAAGGGTATAAGTTGTAAACTTGATCTTAGATTTAACATTGTTTTTTATCAAAACTCGATGAAATCAATCCATCTATAAATAGATGATGCAATCATTCATTCGAATGTGTGTGAAAGAAGGAAAAAGAGAGAGGAGAACAAAAAAATCACATCTATGAATTGAATTGAGAGTTTCATGAATCAAGAATAGAAAAAAGAAGGATTTGGTTAGCAGAACCAAGAACAAAGGAAACCGATAATCAGAGGTATTAATCAATCACTATTAGGTGATAATATTTTTTCATGTAAACTAAATTGGATCTGTATCAGCAATAGGAGATTGCATTTAATAGGTCAATTTGTAATTTTCTATCATTCTAACAAGTGGAGAAAAGTGTAAAAATCATTTCAAGGAAGGTGGATTTAACAGTCCAACATCAAATCTCTTAATCGAGTGCACACTCAACAGTGTTTCTAAAGCTCTTAACAGAGTAGAATTTAATAGGTCTCCACCAATACTCCTAACAGGGTAGATCATCAGAAGTGATCAAATTGTAAGCCTTAACTGGCCCCTTCCAATTTGCAGATAGTGAAATTTTGTGGGTGCCATCGCCACCGCAGTTTTTACTTCCTAACAGGAGTTTTATGTGATATCATATCTTGTGTTATGTGTCAATTACCTTCATGAATGTTTCTATGAATGATTCACATATTTATTAATGTTATGAATTGATATAACTCACATCAAGATAGTATAGATCAGATTGAATGGATATGCAATTGATTACAAAGGTTAATTGATTAAAGGATACAAAAGTTATAGAAGTTCTGATTCACCCCTCCCCTCTTAATACATACTTCCCATTAATCCCAACAATTGGTATCAGAGCTAAGTCTCTTCATGGAAAGCTTAAAGGCTTAAGAGAAAATATCATACAGTGGAGAAGTACAAGATTGATAAGAATATTGAGAACAAAAAGCTTGAAATTCAGATGTTCTTTGAACATTATAAATAAGCTAGAATTAGTATGAGACAGTTGTTGGATGAAAGAAAGAATATGGCATCTCACTGTAATGAATTATCATGAGGAAGAGATACTAGATTTATTTGAGTCTTTAGGATCAACTACAAGAAAAACATCAGATACATCAGGAGAAAGCATCACAAGCCTAACTGAAATCAATCTACATCTAGCTGGACAAGTTAAATCTCTGTAAATCAGTCAAGAGACACAGATAGTAAGAATGATTGATGTCACGAACAATGCTAGACAGGCTGAACAAGAAAGAACACTAGCTATTGATGATAGAAGAAAGATCACAAAAAATCTACAAGAAAAGGAGTATGAAATAAAAAGACTTACAGAGCATCACCATGAGATAAAAAATCAGATTATTCTTATGAGTCAAGAAGCAAACAAAATAAATGTTGAACTCATTGAAAGAATAGAAGCTATCGGTGAACTGAAGGATGAGAATGAAAAATTAAATCATGAATTAAGAATACAACAAAAAACATAATGAAATTATCAAAAAGGTTGAAGAAAGCAATAAAATAATGGATGATTTTCTTGAGGGACAATGAAGAGTCAAAAACAACAACAGTCTAGGGTTTACCAAAAATGGAGAATCATCAAATCAATCCAATCCAGAGAATGTCTATGAAAATCCAAGACCACGAAAGCTTACATGCAATCACTGTGGAAAGAAAGGCCATACATCAAATGTATGCAGAGACAAAATGAAAGGTATTCCTAAATCTACATCTTAATTCATAGGAATCTGTTATAAATGTAACGAAAAAGGTCATAAAGCATATGAATGTAAGTCTAAGATGAAACAACCAAAGAAGGAAACCTACTGGATAAATACTGTCCTACATGAAAAATGAATGGGCACACAACTCTTGAATGCTAGAAAAAGAAAAGACAAACATGGAAGCCTAAAGGTCAAGAAAATCCTTATCAACCGAAGAGAATCGGTAATCAGTATGTATGGGACTACAATACTTGGACAAATTGTACAACATGTGTAAGATATGGTCACATTGCTGCTAACTATATGAGACAATGGACTAGAAAGTCTAGAGGCTAGACTAACCTTGGAATGGCATGCTTACACTGTCATAAAGTTGGTCATCTCAAGAAAGACTGCAGAGACTGAATGACATAGACGAGCACATATCCCAATGGAAACACCATTGAAGGTATTCGGAGAGCTAGAGACAAAATGTGGAGAAAATCTTCAACCAATGATGAAGATGGAATGAGCAATGCAAATGGTGCCACCCCATCCAATGGATCTGGTGACATCACCAACCCCACCTAAGGAAAACAAGTAAGTATGGAACTGCATTACCCCAAGCTATTACTTTACATCAGTTCCATAATATGTTGATACAATTCCAAATTAGAATAATAAAGATGCATCATGGTTGTACTTGTTAAAATATGTGATAAATCTTCTTTCAGGCATATATACCGAAACCCGTTGGTATACACTCAAAGTAAAGAATGCCTAAATTTACCGAGAAGCAGTGGTTAAAAGAAAAAGTTCCTAGTATAGACTGAGCCTCGTCGATAAACAAGCACATGAACAAGTTGTCAGTAATACCGAAACCTGTCGGTAAAAATAAAGAAAACATAGACTGATCTGAAAGGTTGTAAGTATAACCGATGGAAGTAAAGTATTCATTGATGAACTTAGTCTTTATACACCAAGGAGTTGGTAAGCATTTATTGCATGCATTTTAGGGAAATGGCTATAAATAGGGCATCAGAATGACTCATTTTTCATGAAACCTAGAGTAGAGCGAGCAAAGGCAATTTTTGAGAAGAAAGCAACCAAGCTACAGAGGAATCTCGACTTGAAATCCATCCCTCCAAAGAAGTTTAGGAATCTTTGCAAGCAAAAATACTAAGTTCTTTGAGACCAACAACTCTATTTTTACGCATTACGTAGAAGCCCTAAATCTCTGAAAATGGCGTCGATTTCTCTAATCACAAAATCCAAGAATGAAAAGAAAGATGAGTTCAAGCTCATCAAGAACATAGCTTGTGAGGAACCCAACTATAAGATCCATCCTGAGGTTTCCTCACAACCCAATGATGCTAGTGCATTTTCACGCATTCCATCTAGGGTTTTACTGGTTGAAGATGTCAGATGCTTCATACATTGCAAGATAGAAAAAATAGGAAGCTCAAAGGTTGAAGAAGCCTACAAGAAGATGTGCAATGATGATGGATCACTCAAGGAAGAACACAAAAAAATTGAAGTTAAAGGGCTCACCAATTCCCTAATATTCCTGAAAGTCTTCAAAACTGAATGGATTTAGTTAGTAGTGAGCAGAATGCATAATAATAAGTTATGGTTAGATGAACCAAAGGAAGTAACCTGAGATGTCATCCATGCGGTCACTGGTTACCCCATAACTGATAAAGTAAAGGAAATGAAGCATCCACTAAGGATAGAGAACAAAAAGATGACAGGAGCCAACTGGGATGGCCAAGGATTGAAAGTAACAACTATAACTGATGATGAGATCAAGTTTGATGCATGTGTTTTGGGCTACAAATTCTTCCAGGCAAGTAGATTATACAACATAGCATCAGGAGCAATGGACACAACCTAAAAAATTGTAAAGAAGGGTACACAATTGGACTTATCCAAGCTACTCCTAAATCAGTTGAAGGACAACCTAAAGACAATCAAGAATGCAAAGTCAAACACTTTTAAGTTTGGCTAGCTTATAATGTGTATCTTCTTTTATTTTCAAGAAAAGTTCCCATTGGTAGGAGATGTGAAATGGGATAGTACCAAACCGATCACCATGCAGATCAGTGAGCACATAGCTACACTAGGAGATAACTTTGAAACAGTCATGGATGGATACTTTAATGTATTCAAAGACTGAATGCAAAAGAGGGTAAGAGTCTTTGAGAAACTGATTCAACAATATAAGGATGAGATATGCTTCATGGTTGACATAGATAATACTTACATCAAACCTACTATAGCAAGGAAAACATGGTTACAACCATTAGAGTATGAGATCAACATTGATCTTGCAACAAAGGAAATTGATGCGTTAATCAATGAACCACTGGACAAGAAGCAACCAAGGTTTGGCATATATGAAGAGGCCAAGACACGAATTAAATCATGCCTAGTTGTCAAGAAGATAGTAAAAAACAAGGACAAGATGATGAAGAATCTCACAAAGATTTTTTCAGCAACCAAGGAAGAAGCTGAGGAAGATGAAGAATTTGAACAAGAGGAGGGAATCAAAGAACAATTATCTGTCGGTAAAGATGAAGAAAAGAATGAATCTGAGGAAAAAGAGTCGGATTTTCTACCTCCTCCACCATCTAAGAAACCAAGGACAACAACTGATTCAAGGACTAGAAGCCAGACATCCAAAGAATCTACTCCTTCACCCCTGAAGAAGGGAAGGGTGAGGACTTACAAGAGGAAAGCTCCTGCACTGAAAAGAGGACAAAACAAGAAAGAAAGGAAATTAATAAGAACCCAAGAGGACATAGAAGACACTGAGAAAGATGAAGCCTTAGAGGCAAAGAATGTTAAGGTAAAAGAACCTGACACTATTGATGACATTTGTGTATATATTGCAAATTTTGGATCCATTACAAATCCACACATTAGAAAATGGTAGAACTAAATCAAGAAGATCAGGATAAGATTGAGGAAGCCACGATAGCTAAAATGTACAACTTCAAATATGTACCAATACAATTTGAAGGTAGTTATGTACCAAGGGAACTCTTGGATAGACTATCCTCATGTTGGACATTTCCTTTGAAAATTGAGAAAGAAATTAGAGAAAGAGTAATTGTTTCTCTCATGCCACCTAAATCAAAGAAGGTAGAGATAGATGAGATGATGGAGAAACACAAGAAGGAATTATCACCAAAGATGAGGGCATATAAATTTCTTGAAGGAAAGTTAATTGAACTTGAACAGGATAGCCACAAGAAATGATGCAAGATCATGAATAGACCAATTGAAGAGGAAAGCCCTAACAAAGACCTTCAATGAAAAGATGTTGACAAGGCAACTCAAGATAACATAACTATTGAGTTAGATAAAGAAGAGGATGATACAACAGGGAAAAAGACTACAGATGTTGTAGATGATACATGGGATGATACCACAAATGAAAAAATTGTAGACATTGATGTGATAGACATTACTGATGACCTAGCAGATGAAATCAATAAGGATGAAGATGTCATTGTTGCAAAAGACACAACCGATGAACAAGACACAAAAATTGATACTGCACAGGTGAAAATTCTAGGCAAACTACCAATATTGATACAAGATATCAATATCATGCAAGAAACAAGCAAATCACCTGAGAAGGATACTCCAAAGGATGCAGGAGAAGAAGAAAACAAGGATAAACCTGATGGTTAGAAAGACATCAAAGATACTCAAGATGTAACTGACACCAACAAGGTTATTGGAGGAGATAAGGAAAAAGATGCAGAGACACAAGACAAGAATGAAGAAACCAAGACCGATGAAGCAAAGGACACCAATGAACGAGACAAAACAAAATATGGTACTCCTGAGAAAATAGACAAGAGTGCTACCAATGATGTTAAGGTGATTGTGGAGATGTCTGTAGACACCCGATGAGCTGAAAATGACGCCAAGCAGCAGAAAGAAGCACAATAGGTCACTTCATCAGGCACAACAAAAAAGGCTGAGAAATTGGCAATGGTGTTAAATTCTACTAAGTCATAGAAGAAGAAGAAGAAATCAAAGAAAAATAAGATGGAATTCTCATTGGATGAATTCATTGTAATACCAAAGTGTGACCCATCTACACTTGAATTTGAAGCATTACAGGAATACGGAGAGATATGCCAAAGGAAGGCATTGCAAGAGAAGATGAAGAAACAGTATAGGGACTCCATGGTATTGGAGACAACAAGGGACATACTACATCAAACAGTACCCAATGTTGACATTGATAAAAAAAAACCAATACTTGATCAATTAGCTACCCTCACTGATGCAATCACAACTCAGAACATTGATGCTGAGAAGGCAATTGAGGAGAGAGCCAAAATGAAGTACCAATAGAACCTCATAGAGAATATCAGCCAAGATGTAGCAATAAATAAGGTAAAGCTATCAGAATTTATATCTTAATTAGACCCTGTCATATCTGAAGTTATAACCTTAATATAAAAGCTGAGCACAATAGAGAAGTTCAATAAGGAAAATAGTGACAATATAGCAAAGCTAGATGTAGATCTAGCAAATAGTGCTGGTAGCCTAACCACAGATGGATAAAATGCAGTCATACTACACTATGAGAAGATAATTGAGGTAAAAAGGTTAAGGAAGGAGTTATGGGAGATAGAAACATATTTCAAAGAAGAACTAACTGAGCTACAAGCTCAACTTCTACCAAATCTTACACTGCTCCAACAACACATCAGTGCAACAAGGCAACTGATAGGAACCCCAGAGATGTCTATAGCAGACAACATCTATGATATGCATTCAAAGATCACACTTGAGCACATGGCTCTAGAGAACCTAAAAGAGCAATGGGAGAAAATGATGGAAGACATGAAGTCTTCACATTCCCATATTTTTGATAAGCTCTAAGGTAAAGACCTTTGCCCTTAATATAAAAAGGGGGAAAATGATATGTATTCATTTCATTAATTCAAATGGGAAAAAGGTAAATATGTATATGTTATAATTAAAAGGGGGAAAATGATAGTACAAAGGAGAAAATTATATGGAGAAGGAAAATATATCATATGTACAGATATACTGACATATACATGGGGGGAGTCATTAAATGAATAAGGATTATATATGTTGTATATACTTAACACTTTGTTAGTATTTTGCACATATCAGTTTTTGATACTAATGTCAAAGGGGGAGATTGATGACATTAATTTTCTATTAGTATACAAACAACACTTGGGGTATGCCTACACCAAAAGATAGGAAAGAGAAAACTAAAGATCAGATTAGGAGATCACCAAAGATGACTAAGTACAAAGAGAACCGACGACACAAGTCAGTGTGTAAACTGAAAATCACAAAGAAGAAAGATAAAGTGGAACCCGATAGAGGAACCCAAAATGCAAGTTATAGTGTAGACTGACAAGACAGATACAGTGCAACCGATAGACAAAACCGAAGGACAGTCAAGCATGACCGACAAACATAATTGAAAGTCAGTTACAACCCACAAAAAGTGGATCTGACTCCCATGTCAGATAAAGAAAGTGTATTATATTTATAGGATAAAGAAATTGTTTTAAATCCATTTCTTTAGCGATAAGAAACATTAATGTAAGTGATTTAATCCATCTAACTAATTTAAAAAACATAGACTAGGAGATCAAGGTATAAGTTGTAAACATGATCTTAGATTTAACATTGTTTTTACCAAAACTTGATGAAATCAATCCATCTATAAATAGATGATGAAATCATTCATTATAATGTGTGTGCGATAAAGAAAAAGAGAGAGGAGAATATAAAGAGCACATCTATGGATTGAATTGATAGTTTCAAGAATCAAGAACAACAAAAAGAAGGATTTGGTTAGCTGAACCAAGAACAGAGGAAACTGATAATCAGAGGTATTAATCAATCACTATTAGGTGATAATATTTTATCATGTAAACTAAATTGAATCTGTGTTAGCAATAGGAGATTGCATTTACCAGGTCAATTTGTAATTTTCTATCATTCTAACAATTGGAGCAAAGTGTGAAAATCCTTTCAAGGAAGGTGGATTTAACAGTCCAACATCAAATATTTTAACTGAGTACACACTTAATAGTGTTGCTAAAGCTCTTAATAGAGTAGACTTTATCAGGTCTCCACCGATACTCGTAATAGGGTAGATCATCAAAAGTGATCAAATGGTAAGCCTTAACCGACCTCTTCCAATATGCAGATAGTGAAGTTTCATGGGTGCCATCCCCACCGTAGTTTTTACTTCCTAACAAGAGTTTTCCATGATATCATATCTTGTGTTATGTGTCAATTACCTTCATGAATGTTTCTATGAATGAGTCACATGTTAATTAATGTTATGAATTGATATAACTCACATCAAGATAGTATAGATCAAATTGAATGGATATTAAATTGATTACAAAGGTTAATTGATTAAAGGATACAAAAGTTTTAGAGGTACTGATTCACCCCTCCCCTCTTAGTACATACTTCCCATTAATCCCAACAATTCATGCACAAGGTTTTCAATTTTTCTTTTCCTCAGACCTGTAGTCTATTCCTCTCTCACCTTGGCTGATTTCTCCTCATATGTTCCCCATATTTCTTCTGATGGATCAAATTTTGATGCAAGAACATGTTCTACTTGCATGGTAAGTACCTTTGAACTTACTTCATAACCCATGGGATAACAACATTTATTTCTTGGTGTGACTGCTTCAAAACATACAAAATCAATTTCAACCATGAAACAGATTTTATCCTTGTATTTTTCAACAATGTCCTCATGTATCATGTACCTAGTTCTCATTTGTCTCTGAAGGATCTTGATCATAGCAAACAATTCAACATCAACCCATGTACTATTCTATCTTTTGTAGCTGTGAGATTAGAATACTAGTAGGTATCCCATATTTCCAACCACTAGGATGTAAGCCAGGAAATTTGTGCTCAATGTGTATAAGCATATGCATCAACAATGAACCAAATCTGAAGGTCTTAGTTTTGTCTTTCTTCACTAGTTTCACATTTTCAATAAATTGTTGTGCCACAACTTTGCATAGGTTATATTTCACATTCTCCTTCACCATTATTCATGCCATCATGATTACTCTTGCATATACTGAGTTAGGTCTACTACTGTAGTATAATTTGTATCCAAGTATCATAGAAATAAGTCTCACATCTTGCTAAAAGATGTCATTCATAGTCATTTCTCACTTGTCCCATTTAGAATGAGTTATGGTTTTAACTTCTTTCTTTACATGTTTTTCTGCAATAGGAATGACTCCAGTGTTGTCCAGTCCAGTGATTTCATGAATTAGGTCACTACAAATCTTTACAGGTTGATCAAATATCCAAATGAACTAATCATGAACCCTGCTTAACAGTATCTTAAACCATTCATATTCATCAAATTCACATAAGTCTAGAATTTTCATTATGCTCAACTGATCAATGTGTTTGTATTCTTCTTTTATGATTCCATTATCAGTCATATACTCCATCTTAGTTGATATCTCATAAATTCCTAGTATATCACACTTAAAATGTATGTAAGCCCTAATATCTTCTACGTGTAATATGCCATACGGGGTTTGTGAAAATGGTCCTTTTGGATCCTCTTCACATGAATTGAATGGATGTTTTCTAAATTTGTACCTAGGTCGATCTACAATTTTAGAATAGACTAAATATCTCTACTCTATGATCTCCTTAGCTCTCTCTTTGTCAAATGGTAAAGAGATAGGTCATGAAATGGTGCTTTATACAAGTTTCAGTCATAAGTTTACTTTTACTTCATACTATCTAGTTAGCTACTAGATCTCGTGAACAAAATATATGTGTCAGCTAATGTTTCCCTCTTAGATGTATGTTTCATGATGTTGGCCAAGTTCATACTTAATATTTCTTGAGCTTAATCCACAAATTTTGGGGCAGGATATATTCTGATGTCTATACCCAATGCTCCCCCTAAGGCCATGGTCAGCCAATCAGGTCAATTATGTTTTACTACCATCAGGCGAAGATACAATAGCATCTACTAACTCTCCCTAAACTGATGTCTCACTTGTTTCTTTGATCTTCCATATCTTACCATGGTTTTTATCTTCTGCTTTCTTAAAACAACTTTCAAAATCAATTTGCAACACTCTTACACATATCATTTCCATTCTTTTGTGAATTCATAGGAGGTGGCACTCTTCTGTTGTCTGGTCCATTATACCTACCAAAATTAGCTATATGTCCTGGATTATTTCATTTGTAACATATAGGAGGTCTTCTTTCCTGATTAACTTACAGCTTACAGTACTTCACAATTTTTCCAATGTTATTACATTTGTAGCATGTAGGTTTCACTGTAGATTCTCTTCCATTATCTTGTCTATATCCTGATTGATTAGGTTTTCTGCATTCTTCTTTCTTGTGTCCATATCCATTACAATTAAAACAATAACAAGAAAAAGTTCTAAAAGGGGCATTACCTCTGTAGTCTCTCTTCATGTGTCCAAATTTGTTGCAACCAAAGCATCTACCTTTGAAGGGTCTGATCTGCTCTCTAGTTTCTTCAATAGAAGGTTTCTCAACATCAATCTTCTCATTGGATTTCTCTTCCTAATTCTTTGAACATTCAGCTTCATTGAAGCCAATACCATTCATATCACCTTTAGGTTTCTGTTTGTCTCTCTGTTCATTAATCAAATCATTGTTGGTGTGAAGTTTCTCAATGTGTTTCTTTGCTTCAACAAGTTCACTTTTTATAATCTGATTGTATTTCTCCATTTCTAGATACTTGTTCTTGTAGTTGTCAACCTCATTCTTCATTTGATCTAATGCACTATTTAAAGCTCCTTCAACTTTCTTCTTAGTATCCTTCTGTATCTATATTTCTTTGGTCATAGTATGATTTTCAAGTTTTAGATTCTCATTCTCTTCTTTTAGTTGCCTCACTTGATCTAAATTTTCTTCATCTAAATCCTCTTTTATCTAAACCATAAGATCCTATCTTTGACTTTTGGAAAGATCAAGTTGTTCCTTAAGTTTCTTTATGAATTTCTTAGCTCTTCGCATGTTGAATCTCAACTCTCCATTTTCTTCTTTTTCTTTTTCCAGGTCTTCAAGTGCAACATCAAAGTTTTCTTGCAAACTATCCAAATCCATTTTGATCTCCCTCAAGCTGTTAGAATTTCTCTCCAAGGGCTAGAAGCTTTGATACCAATTTTCAGGATTGGATAATATTGAGAGGGGGGGTGAATCAGTATTATAGTACTTAATTAAATTCTTCAACCATTTAAACATTAACCATAAAATTGCAGTAAAGAAAGGAATAGAAGAAAATGACACAGTACTCATAACACCATATTTTGTTTTTGAGGAAACCCTGGCCAAGGGAAAACCCCGGTGGGGATGGTACCCACTATGCGTGTATATTTGGGAACTTGTTAAGAAAGACACAAACACTCAATAAGTCATTTCATTAGCTTGAAAGGTTAGATAAATCATACAAAACCCACTAATATCAACCTATTGCCTTCTAACTAAGAAGAGTGTGATTAGTAACATATTATCCCTTAGAATATGCTACAATCAGTGACGAATACAACCTAGCATGAAGGATTTTTAGTTTAAAACAAGCTAAAAAGATGATAAACAAGCATTCTATCTCTAAGCATGTGAATAATAACAATTTAAAAGCATGAAATATGAAGTGAAATGTTAGTCTAGGATTAATCCAACAACATAAAAATCTATTTTTAATCTAAGGTGAAGGCTTATTTACTCTCAAAAATGGCTTCTGTTTATAGAAGAACGAGAGAGAGAGAGGGGGGACAAGGTGAATTAATGAGTGAAGGGGCTCATTAATGAAGGTGTAAGAACCATTAATACCCAAGGCATTAATGAGGCATGGAGGAGACATGAGCTTAAGACATCTTCATTAATGAGGCATTAATGAAAGCCTTAAAGAGGTAAGGGAAGGGTGTAAGAGGTTGGCTTGAGAAAGTGGACCTTAAGGAAGTCAAGCTTGAGAACGTGGACTTTCTCAAGTGGGTTGAGTTGCTAAACATTCCTTAATGGAATGTGACAACATTAGGAGGTGGGTTAGGGTAGAATTAGGATTAGGATTAGATTAGCAAGGGTGAATGGGTTGAGAAGGGTTAGAACCCAGGGTAGAAGTGGTTGAGATAGGTTAGGTTAGGGTTTAGGGGAATATTAATAAATGAATTAAACTTATTTAATTCATTTGAAAATATAGGAATTAATTATTTAAACAATGAAATTG
>MU226860.1:996294-1025656 GCA_018584345.1 Thuja plicata
CAACTGCCCTTTCATGCTTCTAGCGACATCCCAACTGCCCTAATCGCCAAGTCGGGAGTACTTTTCTCTTAAGGCACTTTGATCACCCGACTAAAGGAGCACCGTTGGATCATCTGAGCACTGCATCGGACGGTTGCGCTAAGTCGCCAGAACATTGAACATGCCCTTAAAACATTCAGCGACACCACGACTGAAGGGGAAGATACCAAGTCGGATAGTCATTGAACCACTTTCTTCCTTTCTAGCGATCAGGTGACTACGGCCTGATACCCATCCAGCTACTGACAGATGTCACCCGATCATTGGTTCCTTCTTTACACACTGGGGAGCTACATCACCATCCCTGCTCTGGCGACATCCCGACTGAGTAACACTGTAAACATCAAACAGTTAGTCGCGTAGTCTAAGCTGTTATCTCTTAACCGCCGTTTGATCTAGAGACTACGCGACTGAAGGCATTGCTATCTGTTAGCTGTGGTATGACTTAGCGACAACACGACAAAGGTTAATCGCGAAGTCAGAGCATTTTTTCCTAACTGTGGAAAACATCACGCGATCACCCGACTAAAGGTGGGCCCCGTTTCTTTACAAAGCTTATGACATGGTGATCCCGTGACAACACGACTAAAAAGAGATCGCAAAGTCTCAGAAAGAAGAGGGAATATTCTATTTTTTAAGGAGACTTCGCGATAAAGGAAAAAGTAGAGTCGAGAGACAGAATGGAATATTCTGCTGGGATTACACGACGAAGTGACATGACTTAAAAAACATGTATTAAGTGACACAAAAAGGTAATGTTGAAACATAAGACATGACCAAGGGTTTCAAAATTCATCGTTTAACACTTGGATACTAGGGTTTTTGCAGGGTTTTGACAATTTGGGCAAAGCTTAGACATGAAAACCTAAAAATTTTTAGAGGGTAGGACAAGGAACGAGGCACAGCAGCCAAAACAGGAAATATAACGAACACGACTTCGAAAAAATAGGATACGATCTTATGATGTCTTTGTCAGTTTGGGTCAGTTCTGAAAAGTTTGTTTTCAAGGTGCGTGAAGTTGTTTGTTTCCAGATTGCGATAAGAGGTGTCGTAAGGTGTGAAAAACACTTGTACTCTAGGGTTTGAAATTTGTTGATTTTTTTGAGGAGCTTATCTTTTTAATGATCTTTTGGACACGTTAAACAGTTTTGCATTGTTAAGAGGGTGAAACAAACACTCATTTTGTCCTATTCTCTAGGTGGAGGATGAAAATATTTGCTTGTTGACTTAGGTACACACTCAAATGCTAATCAGAATACAGCCATCACCAAGCATGCAATGGCTCCAGTCATGATGCTGTATTAGCCAACTCCAAATGCAAGTGAGGGCATGATATGACGAGTGTCTTGGGGCAATTACTTTTTGCCTTGCACAAAGATTATCACCCTTTCAGGGATGAATCGTGTATTCTTTCAGTTGAAGTTGTTGTAGATTATTGGGCAATCCATTTGAAACTGTCCCCCATAGAATTGCACAAGGCAAAATTGAGGCGTATAGCCCTATGAGTACCTGAATATATGTAGTCTCGTAAGCAAGATTCAAGCGGCTCCACTCTACATATACCCAGATATGTTCAAGGAATGATGTCAAAATTCTAAGAATAAAACCAGTTCCATCTTCCAAGGCTTTGGCCTACGAGGAAGAAAATATTTATAGTGAGTTGGAAGGGTTAGCGTAAGACCTATCCTCACTTGGGTCATCCCCGGGAGATTTTTTCCTCAACCAGCAGGCCCTCTACTGTTTAAATGATATGCAACCAGGATTGGCGAGCTTTGGATGTCTGGATTTCTGATTCTTCCAAGGAAGAAGAGCATACTCTCCTAATCTAAGCTGTTTTCTCACAAAGCACTTAAAACAAAATTCATTCCCTCAAGCTATGTTGAGCTTGATTTAGTTGTTCCTATTTTAAAGAAAACACGATGCTTGAAAGGGAAAGTTTGCCTTGTTCAATTAACCACAATGATTTAATGATTTGTGTTGTTCAATTTCTGATCCAAAAAGAATCAAGCAATTGAACTTGTTCTTTAATCCCACATATTTAGTTCTTTTTTTGTTCATTTACTATCCAAAAAGAATTAATTGATTTGTTTGCTTGTTCATTTACCCCCAATTTCATCACAAATGATAAGACAACGTCCAACTTTCTAATTTTCCTCAAGACAAAAAGAGAATATTATCTGGTTGTTTTAGCAAGTGGAGAAATGATTTTAAGTTTGGAAAACAAAGAAATAGAAGTCAAGATGGGGGTTGGCAACCTGTAAAACCACGTTAGTATCTATTGGTGTAAAATCCCACAAAAATCTTCAAAAACACCCTGTAAACACTTGTTAAGCTGCAAATCATCAAAAAAACCACTTGTTAGAATTTTACGGGTTAGGCAAATGAGATGCTCAAACTTTTTAACTGGATGCGAGCCTAAATTTATACCAAATGTGACACAGTATACCATATATGACCTTTTACACTGAATGCGATCCCTTACTGACCAGATGCGAGCCCAAACCAGAAACGATCTGGGAAATCCCGGATGTGATTTGACTTTTTTGTGGTGCGATGGCGTATCTGGGATGTGATCCTGAAAGATTAAAAATGATTCTGTGTCCAAATCCTAAGCATGCAAATTGGCAAAAAAGTGTTAGAAAATGAGGCCAAGTTGAAAATCGTGCCCCACGGTAGGTGCCAAAAATGTGCATGTGTATTTGGGAACCTGTTAAGAAAGACACAAACACTCAATAAGTCATTTCATTAGCTCGAAAGGTTAGATAAATCATACAAAACCCACTAATATCGACCTATTACCTTCTAACTAAGAAGAGTGTGATTAGTAACATATTAGCCCTTAGAATATGCTACAATCAATGACAAATACAACCTAGCATGAAGGCTTTTTAGTTTAAAACAAGCTAAAAAGATGATAAACAAGCATTCTAGGTCTAAGCATGTGAATAATAACAATGTAAAAGCATGAAATATGAAGTGAAATGTTAGTCTAGGATTAATCCAACAACATAACAATGCATTTTTAATCTAAGGTGAAGGCTTATTTACTCTAAAAAATGGCTTCTATTTAAAGAAGAATGAGAGAGAGAGGGGGGACAAGGTGAATTAATGAGTGAAGGGGCTCATTAATGGAGGTGTAAGAACCATTAATGCCCAAGGAATTAATGAGGCATGGAGGAGACATAGGCTTAAGGCATCTTCATTAATGAGCCATTAATGAAAGCCTTAAAGAGGTAAGGGAAGGGTGTAAGAGGTTGGTTTGAGAAAGTGGATCTTAAGGAAGTCAAGCTTGAGAAAGCGGACTTTCTCAAGTGGGTTGAGTTTCTAAGCATTCCTTAATGGAATGTGACAACATTAGGAGGTGGGTTAGGGTAGAATTAGGATTAGGATTAGATTAGCAAGGATGAATGGGTTGAGAAGGGTTAGAACCCAAGGTAGAAGTTGTTGAGATATGTTAGGTTAGGATTTAGGGGAATATTAATAAATGAATTAAACTTATTTAATTCATTTGAAAATATAGGAATTAATTATTTAAACAATGAAATTGCTTTTTAATAATTAGGGGACTATAGCCATTTTAATTAAATTAAATAGGCTAGGGGAATGGGTTATTTGCAAGTGGGTAATTGATTTAGGGATTTATTTAATTCCTTTATAATTAAATATTATAGCCATATTTGATTTTGGTTTGATTTAATTGGTTTGAATTGATTTAAATTGTATGGCTATAATAGCTAATATAATTCAGTGATAAAAATCTCCTAGGACATTAAATTGATTTGAAGAATTATGCCAAGCAGTAACAGGGTCGTTTGGACATAATTGAGGGTATGATCACACTTAGGGAAAATAGGGTCCATAGTTGGAATAGACCAAATTTAGGTGGTTACACCCACAAGCATGTACTAAAGTATAATGTCCATGTTAGGAGACCTAGCCCTGGTAGGAGCTAAATATTACATAGGAAATTTCCTTTTTAAAGGAATTACAACCTTGTTAAAGGTTCACAACACCCTGTTAGGAGCCAAATGAGCTTACAACTCTTTCAAAGTAATTATGTTAACAAAGTGTTCTTAGTCATGAACAAAATAGGCATCACTAGTGCTTAGATAGTTCCTTTATAGTTATTCAATGATCTCTGTAATTCTATGCTCTACTATTCACTCAACATACTCATCCAACAATCATCAAAAACAACATATATCTTTATCAAAAAGATCTTACATATATATCTCACAACTTTACAAAGTCGGCTCCCAATATGAATATTACAAATATTACAAAGTCATCTCTCAGTACAAATACATTTAGTAAGGAAAATGATAAATGTATAGTCGAAGATCTTACATACTCAAAGTGTAGGTTATCAGCAACTGTAATGAAACTTCAATTTCCTGGAGTCCATGTCATACTCACTCAATCTTCGCTATTGTCCAACTACTATGTATCGATGTTCTGCTACAGTCTGTCTGTCTTCAATTCTTTCTAACTCACCGTATACATTACCAAAACTAGATCAATCTTAGGTGGAGGTCATACATACCCTATACTATCTTCCTCTAAGCTCTCTTTCCCTAATTCATTAATCTTGATCTTCAATATCCAAAATACTTCTGTATCTCTGCTTCTATACTTAGTCAATTTCTGAATTAGAAAAACTTATCTTTATAGGAATCGATCTAAAACCCAGATGTTTTTCCTTAAATAAAAACCAAAAATTGAATCACATCTACATAAAATTGATCACTTGCCAACAAATTTTTGGTTATCTCTATCCGTCGGGTTTCACTAGCCGTCGGTGTTTGAAGTCACTTAGTTAATGCTTGTCTTTTATGCATTACTGAAAGCATAATCTTTATCTTTTTGATTCTTCAAAGTCTTTGACACTTTGATTATAACTGATTAGTTTATATCAAGTTGACATCAATGAAAATACAATCCATTAATTGATTTAATGTCTTGCATTAGCTTTTTGCATTTTAGTGATCAACTTAACATCTTCAAATATTCAATCAGTTACATGTCATCATAGAAGATATCTAAATAATTACTTGTGTATGTTCTTGTCTTTCTCTTATCTTCTCAAGTGTTAAAGGACCAAATAGTGGAGGTGAGTAGTTGGTGTCAAGATGAATCAGTACATAATCTCCACTACCAAATATGTGAAGCCTCATTATGTTATTCCATGTACAAAATTTATTTCTATTTAACTTTGGTGCTTCCCTCTTAAACATATTCAGATCTTTAACTCAATTACGTTCAAAATTATTTTCTCGGAGCACTAGCTCTGATACCAATTGTTGGTTTTCCCTACCAAATGATGTTTACTAAGAGGGAGGGGGGTGAATAAGAAAATATTGAAACTTAATACTTAATACTAAACCTTTGATTCAACTCGGTAACTCAAATAACAACAATAACTAATACTTGTAAACACTTCACAAACTTGATAAATAACATATAACATAAGATAATAGCATCCATGATTATCAAGCATCACATGTAACACCAAATTTTATGAGGAAACCCAATTTGGGAAAAATGTCTGTGGGAATTTTCACCCACAAAAAGAAATACTCTTCTGAAGTATGCTCAGTTAAGAGCAAATCTGGTTAAAGATTACAATGCACATTTGTTAGATGTGACCCTGTTAGGGGATTTAACTTAGATCTATTAAGATCTTCACCCTATTAGGAGTTTCTTGGTCAAAGGGCTTAAACATTCATCCTAGAATGTTACATTTCTCAAGGATTTACAAAAATATGTGTTAGGTCCACCCGGTTAAGAGATTTTTTGTTACAAAGATTTGTATGTAACAATGTAGTGATTTGATCTGTGATTCTGCAACTATATTTTTCTTGATTAGATCCCTTGTGCGCTCTCTAAAAATATTGGCATCAACAAATCATCAGCCTCTTCTCTAGACTGGTTCTACACCTTTTTTCTCTACTCTGCTCGGTAGCGCTTCAACTCTTCAATTTTCCAGCATCTCTGTATAAACATACAAAATCATCAATATATAGGCCTCTATTTTGCCTCTTAATCTCATTGA
Source organism: Thuja plicata (assembly GCA_018584345.1). Classification (NCBI taxonomy): domain Eukaryota; kingdom Viridiplantae; phylum Streptophyta; class Pinopsida; order Cupressales; family Cupressaceae; genus Thuja; species Thuja plicata. Next base: position 1,002,386 of record MU226860.1, read on the forward strand.
TTAGGTTTTCCCTTCTCTTCTCTCAGTCATCAGATCAACTATTTTAACTGATTCAATTTATCTGCAACTCAGTTAAATAGTTAAACTTTGCCTCGTGACTTGCACTTTTCTTGTAACTCACAACTTTAGTTTTGTCAGTTAATATTCATCTCAGATTTTGAACTTGAATTTTTATTACTGTAGATCTTGTAACAAAAATTTTCTTCATCCTTAGCATTTTCTTGATTTTTGTTCCTTCGCATTAAATTTTTTCTGCTCTTTGAATTCAATCTATGTTCAAACTTTGTTCCATGCTCGGTGACTCGCTAACTATCTTCACTCAGTGTCTAACTTCACTTGGTAACCAACCTTACTCGGTGACTGGCCTTTCTCGGTTGTCAACTTTTCTTGGTGACTGTCTTTTCTTTGCTTGACTGACTAATACTTATTTTTACCAATAGACTCCTCACTTCTTGGTAACTAGGCTGTTCCCTTTACCAACTTGACCTTTCTTCTTTACCGACTTAACAACATCAAATTTTAAGTAAAAATAATTATACCAATAGTACCTCATCATTTTCTGATCTTTATTACCTACCTAATTAAGTTCCTCTCAGAATGATATGGCAACTTAATATAAACCAGAAATCAATTGCATGACATCAATGATAAAATAACAATTGATCTAACCATTCTACTTTCTTGTATTCTTCTAAACACGATCTTCATCATCATTACCATCAATTGGTTAACAAATTATGTAGAAGCACTTACTAGAAAAAAAGAGAAACAAATTAGTATGTACATGATTTTTTGGAATTAACCTAAATTTTTTTTAGGAGAATCCAATTGATGAGGATTCAAAGAGCCTCACCATCCAACCTATAGATATGGAATGCATTAGCCTCGTTGAATATAAAAATGACATATAGAATACTCTAGATAACATATAAAGTTGTGTTCCATGAAGTATTAGCTACATGTGTATTCTATTTTAGAATTAAATCACCCTCTTGAAACACCTAATTGAGAGTTTTTATCAAAATAAATATTTATCCATGCTTGGTTAAGTCTCAAGTATATGTGTAACCTTGTTCTTTATTTCTTCTATCTTCATCACCTCAAACAACCTTATTTTCATGACATCATTTTATATCAACCATAGAATATTTTCTTCCCTTCCATATACCTAGAGATGAAAGAAGAATTGTCAATAATTCTCTTGGGAGTGATTCTATCATCTCAAAGGGCTATCTTCAGCATACTATGCTAAGACATTTTGTTATCTTTCATTGTTATTTTGATTATCCACATGATATTTCTATTGGAGAATACAACCAAGCCATTACCTTGATGATAATAATTTGATGATTTTTTTAAATTATATATAATTCTTAACTACCCAATCACTGATTTGAGTGCCAAAAAGTTCTTTGGTATTATCATAGATGGTGGTCGAAGGAGTACCAAACATGTTTTCAATTTCATCAAGGCATTCAAAAATTAAAACTTCATTTGCATCCTTCATAAAATTTCCTCTACACACCTAGTGATGTAGTTTGTGGATGCTAAAATCCATTTATCACTTGTAATAGATGAAAAAATCATCATACCAAAGAATTCCAACTCCATTATGTAAATGGATGGTTTTCCCAAATGTGATGAATGGGAGGACATATAGCATTTTATTTCCAAAGAATAAAGCATATTTTCATAATTCTTCACCTAACTGTGAGCTTTGTTAAATAGGATTGACTAGTAATATCTATCCATATATTTTAATATAAATGCTCTTGGCATAGAAATGACCACCTCAAGAGCCATCATGGAATTATTCTAGTATTCTACTAATATGATCGTGTTCAATGCATCTCAATGATGCTCCATTTGAGTATTTTATGATAATTATGCAACCCACTACGACATAAGGGATGGTATAAAACATGAAATATTTTCTTTTGGTCATATCTAATTCTGGATGGTATCTACCTTCATCTATAAATATAGTGATGTTATTCACCCATCTACTTTGAGTGTCAATGTTGTCTATTTTGTCCTCTTTTAGCACAAAGGTATCCTCTACAAGAGTCTCAAAGGTTGATGCAAACTGTGTGCACAATTCCTCACCTCTCACAAGCTTGGTGCTCTTAATTTCTATGCCATATTCCATGACCTCTATAATCCACCCAAAAGTTTTCCTGATATGCTTTTATCTATGTTTAAGTTGATGATGTGTTGGGATAATCTTTAGTCAAAACTTTTCATATCTTCATAAGTCTATGAATATGTATCATCATAAGTCTATGAAGATGTATCATCATAACTTTGACAAAGGTTAACAAAATTTTTCTATTTAGGCATAAAATACCTTTCCCAAGGTTAATGAATTTCTCTTAGCTCCAAAAATTTGTTTGTAGTCACCTTTGTTTGTAGCTAGGCTCATCTTCTTATCTTTTAGGTGATAAATGGAGTTAAATATGTTCTACAGTGATGATACCCTTAGTTAATTTTTTGGTGTTGGGATGTATGATCTATGAATTATATGGTATTGTAATATGGATTAATTTTTAGTATAAAATTCTAATTTATTTTGTATGAAATTGACGCGCTATTGACCACTCTCAAAGACATGAAAATTTACATGGATATATGGAATGGAAGACCTCATAACAAGCATGATGTTTTGTTCTTTCTAATTTGTAAGATGACCTAATATGAGATAGTATCTAAATTATTGAAAAGAGTAAAAAAGTTCATTCAAATAAATGTGTCTTCCACTAATATTATTCAAGCAAAAGTTGCAACTGCAACATACCCTCTTTTCATCTAGACTGAAGAATTGAAATTTTTTCCAACTTTTTGAATCCTTTCAATTTATTATGCTTCAATTGTTAATAAAATAAAATTATGATTCCTCCTGTACATCCCATAGATACTTATAAACCTTTACCTCCTCCTTTTGTCTCAAGAACCTTTTTGTGAATATCATTCTACTCCTAGACATAATATTGAGTTATGCACATGTCTAAGACATGAAGTCCAAGACCCCATTTACTATTACATCATAAAATTACTTAGTGTATATGATAAAGAGAATGAATCCATAGAAAGTCCTAATCAAAACTTGAAAATTTTCAGTAACTCGTTATCTTTCCATTCCAAAATTTTTGTTGAACCAAATTCCAATTCCATAAATCTTCATTCCCAATAATTTTGTTGAGACAAATGCCAATTCCATGGATCTTGATTCCAAAACTGACAAACTTGAGAGATTAGTTACTATGATACAACCTTTCTCCAAACAATATAAACCTAAAGATAAGCTTTACCTTAGTATTATCTTCACCCAAATTAATAAATCAAAACATGCACCTCATGGACCACTATAAATTTGTACTGGAACTAATACAAAACCCACACATGGGGTGATCATTGATATAACATGTATGGTAAATGTGGTTGCAAAATATTTCCTTTACACATATGAATTGTATTAAGAAACTTATGAAAAATCTAAAGTATTAAGGTACACTATGGTTTCACTTGTCCCACTATTGGTTCTAAATCCATTTGTGTCTAGGTTAGACCTAAGATATTAAATTTTCCCTTGATTATAATTTTTAGCTTAGATACATTTTGTGTGATTTTGAGTCATCCTTGGCTCACCTCCATGAAATAAGTCCCTTCCATAGTCCATAAGTGTTTAAAATTTTCATTTGAATGGAAAATACATACTACATATCATGGTAGGTTTTCACTCTTGTACGAACATGAAAATTTTACACTTTACTACTTTTGGTTATAGCCACCTCAACCCATTCAACCGCATGAGGATATATTTTTTTCTCTCTAATAGAAGTTTAAAGCCAAGAGAATAGTTGAGTTATCCTTAGGTAGTTCCTTAGGCCCCACTCTAACTACTACCCATAAGGATTCTTTGATGTTGATGGATATGCTAGTAACTCCTTCTTCCCCACACATAGCAAGTAAACCATTTACTTTACTATGAATACTTCCCTTTTCTAGAGAGTCTAATGTATGCTATTTTTTTTCTCTACCTATTATAATGTGAAGTTAATGCTATTCATGTTGTTTTCATTAGTGGTTGTCATTGATGTCAACATATTCGATTCATAGTTGTGGTTTATTCATAATTTGGTTTAGTTCTTGTATCAGTTGACGTGTGTACCAATATATTTGGTGTATCAGTATAAGTGTTCACTAAAAGATGTGCTTTATATGTTTATCCTTATCCATGTCAATGATGGTCCATTTTAGTGTGCAACATATGGTTGATCATTTGGTTTGGATCGGTCCTATCTTGGACATGTTTGTTGTGTTTCGGTTGATGCAATTGTAATTTTTAGATCCTATCCATTCGTATCAAAGATCACAGAGATTGTGTAGGATGCCAAAGCATGTTGTATTGAGTGAGGTGGACCATGTTTCATTCCTTACCACCACGGAAATGTTTTGATGTGACCTATTTCAAATCAATTTTGGCTGACTTTGTTGATGGCATAAAGCAGCATAAAGGAAGTGATATTCTTAGTTGTTTGTGTGGTTTCTTGTATGCAAGTAATATGCATAATGAATGTAAATCTGACAAGGAAAGATCTATGTTAATGTATGTGTGATTTTATGCAATTGGTATTACACTATTATATAATTTTTGTATTGTAGATTATTGGTGATAGTGACTTCAGTGGTGGATTATTTATTTCATTTCTTATGTTTTGGCAGTGAGCCTATTTGTAACCAGTAGGGAGCCTATTTTAGGGTAGTTAGCCCAACCGGTAGTGAGATAACCCACAATGAGAAAACTAGAAGTGAGCCCTTCTAAAAATCACCTTAACTAGTGTCAACTTAATCACTGTTCTTTTTTGTGAAAATTAGTTTCTCTGTGGTTTTTCCCAATTTGAGTTTCTGATTTGAGTTATACATTTTTATGAGTTTCAAAATTGTTTAAAGTGCTTACCGATTCAATAAAAAGTTTAATAAGTGTTTGTGAGTAACTGATTCACACACCCTCTCAATTATTTATCTTATTCAACACTACCATCCTATAAATCATAACAAGGTAAACCATCTACACCTCCTCCTATATCTCAATCTTTAAAGTTCCATTTTATTCCTCCTTATATTCAATGATAAAATGAATAAAAATAATTTATGTTAAGAGATACCCTAGGTCTCCTTCTATATAATATGTAAATTAGATAAATAATGAAAAAGTAGTGGGAGATAATTTTATAGATTACATCATTTTATAGATCATGAGTTTGTTGCAAGAAGTGAGTGTTCCTTTAAGTGGTTGAATGTTAATTTGGCCCTACCTCCTCAAGCTTCCTTATTTTACCTCTCCCTAAGAATAATCCTAACCTTGTCCAACCCAGTCAAAAGCTTAAGTTAGTGATTCCAAGGGATTCTTTTATTCCTTCTTATTCTACTACTATTGATACTACTTGTAGTGATATTGATAGCACTAATATGCTACATATTGTGATAAACTTGAACGATGATTTGGATGACATGGTTGAAATTGTAGAGAAATATACTGAGTTATCCTTAATATTTTCTAAATAATTGACTCTAGCTACTAGTGACATACACAGTCATCTTTCCTTAGAGAATGGTCCATTATTGGAACTAGATATAGCTACTTTTCCTATATTAGCTATATGTCATTTAGCATATTTATCAATATATCTATGTGATGAAAACTATTGGGAGGTAGGAAATGCACTATCAATTAGCTCATAAGTGTTGTTTCCCTTTGTCCTTTTTTGTTTTCTCACATGTAATGTCTTCTCTTTTCTTGATGTTTCTTTTATTTGTTGAGTTTTCTTTTGACGACCCTTAATGCTCCATTGGAACAAGGATATAAGACACCAACCTTGTTGTGACATTATTGCATTTTTATCTTCATTTTTTTCTTTGAGGTAAATAAATGTTTTCATAAATTTGAGGGTAAAAGCACAATAATCTGTCACCTTTTAGGACAACTTATCAGCACAGCTAAATTTTAGTATTTCTAACTAAAAATTAATTTTGGCCAAACATATGCTCTAGCTAGATTCATTATAGTTACGTTAGATAAGGTTTTTAACTTTTCTAATTGGAAATGTCTATTAAATGCATGTTTTATACCACTTTGAGGCCAATTACCGTAGAAATAAAATTATTTCAGAAAAGTGACGTTTCAATAACTCTAAGACTTTTTAATGATATTTTTTTTAAAATACAAAAATACCCTTTTGTAGAGATGAGAGTCAAGAATATCTCTTATAGATTTTATAGTGTTTTAATTATACATAGTCTATTATAATTAAAAAATATTGCAAGTAGGTATTTTAACAGTCAAGGAGATGTTGATTCAGAGAAAGAAAAAAAAGAGTATAACATATTAAATAAATTTGAAAAACATATGGTGCACTAGAAGAGAGATTCCTCTTCAAGAATAAATATTTCTTTTTTTGATTGGGATATATTTGTTATGAAAAATATGGCGGGAGATGAAAATTGTCGATTTCAGGTGATTTGGAATTTGAATTGTTATAAAAGAGAAAATATAGGTCACAAACCAATTTTTATTTCTTCATGCACTAGCTATATATGTCATTTATAACATATTTTGAAATTAGGGGAAAAAATGTTTATTTACATATAATGTTTTGGCGGGAACTAAACCCCTAATTTTCAGCATGTTTCTGCAACTGAAAAATTGTCATTAAACATTAAAAAAAAAAATCAAAACTTATTCAAAAAAAATATTAAAAATATTAATCATAAAATTCATCCACTTTAAAACATTTTATTAGTTTACATCATCTTCAAATTCCAAACATAAATGTCACTTTTATACTATTGAAGCTGAACAAATTTGATTTTGTCATCCTTTTCCTTTGTAAAAGGGTGACAGATTAATGTGCTTTTACCCTTGATTTTGTCTTGTCTTTTGGGGATTTTGAAAAGTATTTATGTATTTAGGTTTCTTCCATGTTGGCCCAAAATCCTAAGTTTTTCCTTTGAATACTTGTTTCTCCTCCTCTCTACTCATAGTTATACTATGTTTTAGGGATAAGGTCAATTCAAAATAACCATATTGATAAACATTTTGCAACGTATATTCATAGTGATCTAAATATTTGGATCACTTATGTTCTCTTGTATGACCTTTTCGGTATGTGATACCACCTTTATTTTCTTATTATGGGGACATTTTGTTGTTGTGATGTACTTTCCTTTGGATGTTTACTACCTTAAAGGAAATTATTCCCAATTGTAGTATGTAATTTCTTTAAGGTGGGGGAATACATTATTCTTTGAGTTTCACTTTGTGTACATACCACAAAATTGGTTGTTCACTTTGACCAAACATAAAAAAGTAGTTTGTGTTGTTACAATAGCTTTTTTTCATCCTTTGCAACATTATATTAAGAGTACCAAGAAAATAAAGTTTTTTCTTGGGAAGAAATATTTAATAACATTAGCATGAAGCTCACCTAGTATATTTGAGGATTTTTACTAGCTCATGAGGTACTCACTTGTTCATGATCAACCTAGCATAGTACAACTTGCTAGGATTTTGACTTATGAACCCTTGTAGAAATGGCTCCTTTTAGATGCACATGGATCTTACCAATTATAGATATTATGCTTTGTGATTTTGTGATATAATGTCTAGTATATATCTAAGGATCTTTTTAGTCATAGAGGTCATTCCTTGTTTTTGTGGATATTGATTTTAGTGAGTGTCTACTAATCTTACTAGTCCGAGATTCTATACATTGTTTTCTCCATGTATGATTTGTGGATGTGTTGTGTAAGATCCATGTAAATTTCCAATGTTGATCATTTTTTATCACTATGTGCTTGACCCTTTATATTTATATTGTAGATTGATGTATCTAATTCTTAGGGACTAACACCTTGCTAAGCTTGTGTTGGTGCTATTTCCTGTTTAATTTGTGCCTTGTAATTTTCTTATGGTCCCTTGTCATTGGTAGTGTCCAAGGCTTTGAAATCAAGATTAAAATCATTCTTATGCCTCTGCAAAGTTTTCTCAAACCCTTAACCTAGTTGAAAATGGTGGAAAATGACTAAAAAACCCTAATTGTCTTGGCCGATTCTATTTTCATGTTACTTTTTCGGTCACTTAAGTCACCTCAAGTCATGTGTCCATGTTAAATGGGTTTCTTTTTACAAAAATACTATGATTCCTAACCACTCTAATAATTCCTAAGTCATGTCACAAAATAATCCCTTTATGTCATTATCTTATGTGGTGAGCAAGTTAGTTTTGATCGAACAGTCGGCTTAATGGCTTAATAAAAAAGTGCACAACATCTATCGATTAAGTGATTAAGCGGTGGTGATGCATGTCCTTGGTGGGGCCGAATAGTCATAAAGGTTCTCAGTTAAACAGTGGACAAGTATGAAGGAATCTGACGGCTTGCTTAATCGCTTAAACAAAAAGTGCACAACATTTAATGGGAAAGTGATTAAGCGGTAGCGACACCTGTCCAGGAAAGAATGTGGGTCCAGTTGCAGACAGTATAAAAGGTGTTAAAACCTAAAAAGATCTAATGGTCAGCTTAATGGCTTATACCCAAGATGCATGACATCTAGTGAGTAAGCCATTAAGTGGTGACGACATCTGGCAGCTGGTGGGCACGGGCATTCAAAGTTGGCGAGAGTTTAAACCATAATTAAGTTGTTTTAAATTTGACGACTCACTTAATCACTTAAAGGGAAAGTGCTCGACATCTAGTGAGTAAGTGATTAAGTGGTGGCAACATGTGTCCTCGGTGGATAGTTGTTTTCAGGAAAATAAGATAGCCATCAGATGCAGAGAACGATGTCCAGAATCTAAAGCTCAAATTCAAAGTTGGTAAAATATGTTGCAGAGAGCTATTAAGCCGCGAAATTGAAGCCTGTGAATTAATTATAGAATGTGTGGCAACTCCAATTGAATTCAATTTGAAAGATTGATTTGATTGAGGTCGTAGAATTGATTAAGTCAACTTGCAGTCACAATGATTCATCAAAATCATTCGAGCAAAGACGGGATTGCAGAGAAAATTGGCTTCACGTGACTTCTGTGCAGAATGGGTAAGATTACTAATTCACTAGCATTCAGATTGTGGTGGAATTTGTAGTTCAGAAAGGTTTTTAGAACTTTGTCTCAGAATCTCAGTTTAATATCGAAAGAAAAACCTTAGGATGGCCCCTAGAGTTGAGATTTTAGGAGAGGTTGATTACCAAAAAAGAAACGTTAGGGAAGATTTTTTATAACAATTGCCACTATCCTCAGGAGATGCCACTCAAATTAAAAGGGTAGTTCCACCACATCCCTGCTTCAAAATTGGAGAAGGGTTATACGATTTCAGTAGATGAGAAAAAGATGCTAATACCAATTTTGATGGCCTCACTCTATTCAGGATGACCTATAGTGAGAGGAATGCCCCTACCCTAGACTATAATATTTGGGAGTTAGATGTGGGAAAATTGATAGCACCTGGTGTTTTCATGGACACTAATTTGTTCACTTTAATTGAAAACACTTATGATAAGGTAGCTAGGGTTGTTAGGGATACTCAGGGAAATGTGCTATTGACTGTATTAGCTGATGAAATCAGAAGGATCTTCAAGCTGACTGACACCTCTGAGCATATGGATGATATTGATTTTGAGTACTTTAAAGAAGTATACCACAATCAGAGGGACTATTACAGGGATGAAGCATTGAAGGGGAATTTTAATAAGATAGGGGACTTGGTTGTAGTAGGGCCTAGGACCCTAGAACCTTTCAAGTTGGATCTTTTTAATGGCAAGGCCAGAAAGATGTATAGTGCTCTGTGCTGAGTTTTGGGGGTAGATGAAGACGTAATAATGCATGTCCATATAATTCTAATGGTTGTTCAAATTCTACATCCCCACTTGTCAGTAGTATTTGATTTTGCATCTTATATTGCTCAGGAAATGCATGAGAGTCTGTCAGGAATTCAAGATAGCAACATATGTAAACCAATGGGATGGTATTCCCTCATGATGCATATGTTCTGGTTCAACAATGTAGACTTCTTTGAGGAAGAAATGGAACTTGATAAATTCCAAGATGGTAAAGAATTGCCTATTCAGATGTGGAGTGCAGATTTGTCATGGGATAGGAAGAATGCTAGTTATGTGTATTTTGTTAAGGTTTTTGCAACTAGATTCAAGTCACTGCTAAGCAACCAAAATGCCAGGGTCCACATTGAAATGATGAGGCTTTTAAGGCCTATGGAGTATGCCCTAGAGTTAAAAATTGCTCACAATTAGGGAGATTTAATTTTTTATCCAATTTCTATAGTAATTAGGGTTTATGGATTTAGAGGAATCCCTTATGTGCTGCCATATAGAGTCCCTCTCAAGATTGGGATAGTAGAAATTATTAGGCAATTGGGTGGGCTACAAGAAGAAGCCCTGACTAGAAAGATGAAGGGAAACATCTTTCCTACCCTCACCAAAGCCCATCACTTCATCATAACCAAAGGCGGGTGGACACAGTTTGACAAGTATTTTGAGCCTTATCATTTAGCCACGTCTGTATCTAGATGTGCAAATAATGAAGATTTTATCATGGGTATGTTTAGGAAGAGGACTAAATGCTTGATATTAGAACATCAGTTCAACTACCTTGAGGATATCATCAGAAATATTTTTGACCTTGGTGTTCAGGAAGTTAGGAAGGAGAAATGGATGGCATACAAGAAGTCTTTGGACTTTGTATGAAATTTTGATAAGACTTATGATCCTTTAAAGGAATTTTCCCATGGTCTTACAAAATTGACTCCCTAATGAATCTTTTTGAGGGGATCATACAAACCCTAAATGAGAAGAGGTAGAGAGTGATTGAAAATGATCTAGAAAGGGCTCTTGCTATCTTGAATAAATTTATATAGGGGAGAATAGTCCCACCAGGGGATTATGTAGTATATAAAAGGAGAGGATACACTACTATTGCACCTAAAGCTGATAAACCTCTTGAGCTTAAAGGAAAGAAGCCAGCAAATATTGATGTTCAAGAAATGCCCTCTCCCAAAAGACAAAGGGTGGAAACAAAAGAACAAGAGAGTGAACTGTACTCTCCTTCCCAATCTCCCATGCAATATGATGACTAGGCCATCGCTGAACAACTGGTGCAATTGAGGAATGCTGGTGAAGTGGTTGTTACCACTCAAGAGTTACAAGAAGGGATGCCAGAGGCACCTAAACATATAACAACTGACCTCACTGTAGAAAAGTTTTCTTGCAAGGAGTTAGACCCTATAACCAAGTAGGTCAATGATGAATTCTTATCTGATGACCATTTTATTAAAACCAGGGCATTTATTCAATTTCTATGGAGGTGGCACATTGATTAATTCAATCATAAATGCCAAAAGCTACAAGAAGCCCAACCCAACTCTGCTAAATAAGATATAGAGAAGGAAGTTAAGAAGGAGATGATATCAAATTTTGATAAGATCACCCCTGAAGAGGGTAGGCAAATGATTAAAAAATAGGGAGTTCTCATACTACCTCAATGGGATCTAGTAGATGCAGTAGTCTTTGATGCTGTTAGAAAGCAAACAAAACCTATGAGCACTATTGGGACATCAATTGGTGCCTAGTTTAGTGAAGATCATGCAGCTCTAGCAATTTGGTCATTAAAGAAAAAAGACAAGAGGAGAATAAAGGAAGATGATGATGTTGAAGATACAGGCTGCCTAATTGTGAAGAGGGTTGCTGACACTTCAGGAACTGAAGCTGCAAACCTTGTTGTTCAAACACCTAGTTTAAGCATGAAGGTACCTAAGAAAGAAATGGAGGCCTATGCCAGCTTAAATGAGAAGTATGAGTTTGTACTTAAAGCTTATAATGAGGAAAAGGTCAAATCTTTGATGAAAGATAATAGAATAATAGTACTAGAGGGTAAGCAAAAAATTCAACTTATGCCCCAAGGGGTAATTGATCAGGAACCTCACCAACCCTCCTCCTCTAGTCCATTTGTGACATAGCCCCCATCCCCTGCACCTTTAAGTCCCACTACCCAAGAAGCCATTGATTCCAAAAGAGCAGAATTAGAGGCTGAGAAGAACAGGTTGATCAGTGAGAGATCAAGGCTAGAAGAAGAGGGTAAAAGGGATCTTGAAGATTCTCCTACATACAAAGAGGCTGAGGAATTGGTGAAGCAAAAACATTATGATCAGATATTTTCCAACCTCAAAAGGTGTGCTAGTGAGGTCAACCTTCCTAATCTCTATCTACTAGGAAAGAAGATTGTAGGCATCATAAGCAAACATGATAGTGAAAAGGAACAGTGGGATTTGATAATGAATAACTATAAAGGGAAGGTAGCCCATGTCAAATCCTTTTACTCTCTTTCAAAGGAGAAAAATAATATTGACATCACCCTGACAAGCACCCATAAATGTCTCAAATTGATGGTTAATTTGGACATCAAGAAGAGCATGGTCATAAAGAGGGTCACAATTTTGATAGAAGAGTTCTCTAGGGATAGATATGAAATGTTTCCCAACATGTTCAAAGAAGATGGGAACATAAAAAATGAAGCCTTATGGCTAAGACAATTGAATGAAACATTAACTAGCAGGACAAAAAGTATTGTTACATTGGAAAATACTAGCTGGTTTGTGTTAACTATTGATATTTTGAACAAAGCCAAGGAATTTTTTGAATCCTAGGAGGCAAAAGTTGAGAAAGCTAACAATGACTGGGAAGAGTTCAATAGCTAGAAAGATGAGGTCCTCAGTTTTAGTTGGCCAAGTGATGAGGTGTTCACCACATGGGTTAACAAGTATGGTATAGTCACCCTGGTAGCATGAGACAAAAAACATAAAGGGGACAGCTAACACCAAAGAGGTTGAGCAGTTTGAACAAATAAGATATTGGGGCCTCTACATTAGCAAGAGAAAAAATTCTAGATGACAAGGACCCGGCCACCTCAGAGAAACTTCAAGCATTCAGGCGGTCATCAGACAAAGGATTACATGACTAATAGCAAAGATTTGTTACCCCCATCTGCCTAAAATTTTGTCTCATCTAAAAACTATATTTTGTCCTCTAGCCTAGTCATCCATAGCTTGTTCTTATTTTCCAAAAGGATTGCAAGATGACTGTGTCTGTCTATAAGTATCAAGTTCTAATATTGTAAAAGGTATGGTAAAAATAAGACTACAAGGTAGATTACTGAATTGTGTCTGGATGTCAATTTTGAGTCTTTTGAATGTACTGATATCGAATTTACATTAATAAAATACAATGAAATCTCCATTTTGATATCAATGATGCTTCTTTCATTTTCTATTAATTCTTGTATGTTCAATTTGTAAGGCATTTTGAGTATACTGGTTATAAAGTAGCCATGTTCTTGTCTGTGAGTTGCTTTCAAGGAGAGTTTTAAATCTTGCAGATAATTGTAGAGGGTTAGGGTTTATGTAGGGATTAGATATAGGGTATGAGGATGAGAGGATAGTTTGTAAGGCATTCTATCTAGGGTTCATTTGTATTTCCATTGATTATCTTTAATATATGTATGCTTTGTTTTGACCCTATCACCCATGATTAGGCACTGGTCAAATTGCTGACAAGTGGTTGTTATCATCAATTCAAATTTTATCAATCTTTATATTTCTGTTATCTCAAGTACATGTCTAGCTAATTGTATTTAGTACAATTCATTTTGTGATTCCTTGAAGAGTGAATCAATAGGTTATCTTTCCTAATCCTAATGACATAAAAAGAAGGAGGATCACAAATCCTTAATCCACTATTAAAACTGTTGAAAGATAACATTCTGCCAAAGGTGCACCTGCTTGGGTATGTGGAGCCCAAAGTGTAGAAGGATTTTTCATCCTTTTTAATTATCCTTTTTCCCTGTGAGAATCTAACTTGGGTATAAGAGAGTCTCACATTTATTGCTATTGTAATTGATTCTACAAGAAAAAGAGCTAACAACTTGGAATCATCTTGTCACTCCACTATCTTGATGAAATAATATTTTCCTTATCCATACTTGACTATTGGAAATAACATAAGTTTTTATCCTACTAAAATGGGGCCTAAATTTAGTTTCATAAATTATTGACTTTAACAATTTCACACTAGGTTTGGACCCATTTCAATGGATATACCTAATTTTTGTATGATTGTACCTAGTTTCAAGACCATTTTTGTAAATTTTGTTTCTACACCTATTCCCAACCTTTTTCATGGATTATTTTTTTACTTGTCCAAGAAAAAAGAGCTCAATTCTTTAATTTGTCCTTGTCAATAGTGATAATTTGCCTTGATTTTTCTAGTTTCCTCAAAAATTTATTTCAAAAAGGTATAATTTTCATATAAATACAACTCCCTTTCTTATTATAAATTTTATCAACTCCAAGAAAAAAATCCACATTGCCTAGATATTAAGAATATATATCATTCAAGGGGAAAATTATTCAAGTATACTACAACAATCATAATCAATTAAGTTGTATTTCTTCATGTTGAAAGCATGCACTAAAATCTTCCATGATGTCATGAGCATCACATCAAGCCTTATGTGGTATTCCTCGGAAGAGTTTCATACTTGCGGTAATGATTTTTCAATTCACAAGGCACACACTTGGATCTCATCATACAACACCTTTTCTCATTTTTCATGTGTGCAAGTCTAGATCCAACAAAAGTAAAGCTAAAAAGACTAGAGTACACAGTGATAGATTGCAATATATTTTGTATGTATGAAAAGCCTCATTATAGAGTACCAAGTGCCACTATCCTATCATCTTGAGATATATTATTGTGAGATATATGTATATAATATCCTCATTGTATTTTCAATTATATTTTGAAGTCTTACATACCTCCAAACTAGGGTGAACAACACCTTTTTCCTGCACAATGTACTCCAGATTTTAGATCTAGGTTTCTCTCGATGTATGTCTTCTTTAATTTCCTTTTTGTTTCAATTTACCATTTTATCTTCTACTATTTAATGTTGAATTTAACCATTTTTTCATCACTAACCTAGATCACACACACACACA
This sequence comes from Thuja plicata, assembly GCA_018584345.1. Classification (NCBI taxonomy): domain Eukaryota; kingdom Viridiplantae; phylum Streptophyta; class Pinopsida; order Cupressales; family Cupressaceae; genus Thuja; species Thuja plicata. The sequence continues at coordinate 1,017,445 of MU226860.1, forward strand.
CACACACACTTTTCACTATCTCATCTCAATTCTCTTCTACAACAAAAATGGAACAAAAAACCCAATGCTTAAATCTCCTTTTAGGATAGTAGTTAGGCCCTTTTTTCTTCAATATTATGATAAGGGAGTTAATATCTTTATCTTACATTTATTATCCTAGAGATAATTTCCCCATTATTTTAGCAACTAAATTGTCAACTATAGTTCCTTATTGCTAAGCTTGATGGTCATCTGTCACTACAAACACTTTGTGAGATCCACCAATGTCCCCTATTATGAGATTTGAATATATATATATATATATATATATATATATATATATATATATATATATATATATATATATATAAANTATATATATATATATATATATATCTAACAACTCCTTACAAATGACCTATTAAAAATAACAATCTACATAATGACCCTATTACCCACATGAGATTCAAGTCACTCTACCATATACTTAACCTAGTGTCAGTTCAATTGAATCTTGATGATTACCTCGAATGGGCATCAATTGGCTACTCTATGCCAAATATTTATACTGTGGGTCCCTAGAGTATTTTACACTATTATCTATGGAAGGATTACCACCCAAAACCCACCCTAATCTAATGGGATGGTGGACGTCTATTCCTCTTCTTATGTTACCTAGGTTTGGAGGGAAGTGAATATTATCTTCAAAAACCTATAGGTTGAGGTTAATATCCTCACACATTTGATCCTTGTCGGTTGTATTTCTTGTTTTGAAGTTTGCCCTAATTTTTTTTTTTGAGAGTGCCTGTACCTTGAAGTTTGAGTTCATGGTAAAAAATGGTAATGTCCTCTTGTAAATAAGCCTTGTTGCCTCAAAATCATGTTGAGTAGGTTAGAAAACCCTAAACCCTCCCTTTTCTAGGCAAAAATGCGAAGAAGCCCTAGTTTTCCTGAATAGGTTCTATTTTCCCATTACCTTTTGGCACTTAAGTCAAGTTTATTTGCATGTGTTTTATTTCCCAATCGCCAAGTCTCATAAGAGGAAACAAATATTCTTTATAATCATGAGACTTAGTGACCACCATTGATTTTGAGTATAGATCTGATGGCAGTCGCGTTATCTCATGATTTAATTAGAGTTAAGGTTCTCATAAAACAACTTTGAGACTATACAGTCATGTTGTCTCCTGATATAACTCATGGTTATGGGTTAGTTTCATAAGTTAGCAGTTTAAGTGTTGTTGCTAAGTCTTGTGATTGAAAGTGAGTTAAGTGAAAGAATAAGAGACTTAGCGACAATTGTTGATCAGAGTTTGCATCCAGCGGTAGTCGAGAAGTCTCTAGATTATAACCATGGTTTAAAAATCATCAAGCGACATGGCGATTTAATAGTTTCCAAGTCTTTGGATAAAACAAGGGTAAGTTGTTAGTGTTGAAATAATATTGTCACCAAGTATCCAGATATGAGATGAGTTAAGTTAAAAATCTAGAGACTCAGTGACAACCATCAGATGGGTTGTTATCTAATGGTAGTTGCATTGTCGCAAGATAAGATTGAAAAGTCAAAAGATGTTCAATGATTAAGAGACAAAAGGTAAAAGAAGAGACACATGTCCATTTGTCACCAAATCTAATGAAGGATTAGGGTTTGTTAAGAAGATCTAGAGACTTGGTGACAATCGTCAGATGCTGAGAAAGAAGAGATCAACGACAGTCACATTGTCTCTAGATGTAGTTTAATGAGTTAAGATAATCATGTGATTAAAAGGTTAACTATGTTTTGTCACGAAGTCTCTTGATTAAGAATGGGTTAAGAAAATGATCTGGCGACATGGTGATAACATAGTCACGGAGTCTCCAGATATAACCCAAGGTGAAAGAATGGTTAGTAAAATGCTTAGTCATGTTGTCTTTGTAAGGATGAAGGTTAAGTTAAAGGATCAATAGAAATCATGATAACTATTGATATAATGGTTAATCCAACGGTAGTCACCAAGTCTCCTGAAGGAACTGTAGTTACCAAAGTTGTCATGCAACAAGGAGACTGTTCAGTCGCTAAGTTGCTGGAAGTTGACCAGAGTTAAAAGGTGACTTTTTTTAGCGGCACCACCATGGATGGTTGTTAGCCAATCAGATTGTAGGGATTTTAACAGATGGAAAAGTAGCCATATTTTGATTTAATGCAGCCAATCAGATTTTATTTTGATTTCATTTTGAATTTTATAAGGTTTTTTATTCGAAAACACTCATCATAAATTGATTGTCTAACAGTTTGAATGCCACGGTTAGAACCAAAAATTGATGGCACAGTATGTAAAACTAATGGCAAAAGTGACTGGATGTTAGTTTACCAATTTGAAGAGATGCATGCATTGAATTATGGTTATAAGTATACTTGTCTATTATCATTTCATTCTTACCAAGATTCTATTTCTCAGAGAGAAGAGTTTATAGAGTTTTTAATGTTCTTGAGAGAAATTGAGATTTCTAGTTGCAAGTGATTCTGAAGGTGATTACTTAATTTAGAATTTAGTAAAGGTTGCAGTTGATAGTGTTCCAAAGCTCAGAGCTGTAGAATTCAAGATAATTTACAGTTGTGGTGAGGGTTTGATAGTATTTGTTTCAATATCAGTATGTAGGGTTATGACCAGAACAAAACAGAAGTATGAGTCAAGCCCAGAGTATGGCGTCCGCCAGTGGGAGAAGCAAAGATGTTGAAGATGATTCAAAAGGGAAAAGAAAATACTCAAAAAATTTCCTCACTCATCTTCCCGGTTCTAGTCAGAATTGAAAGGCTAGTGCAGATGTTTTGATTGATGATATGTCATTTGTTAGAGATACAAAAACACTAGGTTCATCAGGGTATTCACTTTTCAACTAATTTTTTAACAATAGTGATGGACCCATTCCTATCTTGAACCCTTGGACATATGGTTTGGCCAGATTATTAGTCCCTAATGTCTTTGTTGACGTAGATTTTATATTAGAACTGGCCAGTAGATATGACCCTTTGATAAAAAATATTAAGAGGGATGATGGGAAGCCTCTACTCACCCTAGATAGAAATACTTTTATGAAAGCCTTCAATGTGTATTACCCAATGGCTACTGAGATAAATTTGAAGAGCTTGGAGAACATATATAGTAGGGAGTCTGGTGTTATTGCTAAGTTGATCAGGGATCATCATGTCCCTAAGAAGATGAAGCCCTATGTAACCCCCATGGCAAGAGCAACCCCATACTTCTATAAGGACCTAAATTTCTATATCAAATACATCACATATGCACTATGTAGAGTTCTTGGAAAAGATGTCGGAGCAGAAAGGATCACTTCAGACATTTTGATGATGGTATTAGATATGCAAAATCTTCACACCACTTCAAATTATGACTATATTCAATATATTATTGATCAAATGTACTAGGGATTAATTGATATTCAAGCTAAGAAGAATCACCCAAAGTTCATGCATTATTCAATTCTTATGCATATGATCCTTTATTATAACTTCCCAGTTTTGGATTGCCAATCTCTACAGCCACAGAGGTTTCACCATAATCAACCCAACCCTATTCAATTCTAGATCAAAGTGTGGAATACACATCTAGAGAAAAAGAGTTCTGTGCCTTTGAGAATTGGATAATCTATCCATTGCTTAAGTGTTTAGGAGTTGATAAGCCTAGATTGCCCATTAGGGTAATTCAGTTGTTGAGGCCCTGTCAGTATTTGGACAAATGGTCAAGAGACCATAATTGGGGTGATTTCTACTATGAAAGGAACTTTACAATTATGAGGGTTTATGGTTTTATCCTACGCTCTACATATTTTTCCATATCATATACCACCTAGGATAGCAGCAATGGAGTTCATTAGGAAGCTCATTTTAACAAACAAGGAGCACCTTGCTTCACATAGAAAGGGTACTTTCACCCCTAGGCAGTTCAGAGTTTACAATTTTCTGGTTGGAAAAGGAGCCCTAGACCAAGTGAATTCCTGGTTGAATCACTACAGAATGAATGTGTCCCTACATAGACATATTGATACAGAGGGAATCATTCTGAGTGCAAAGAAGTTACTTACACCCACCATCACTTACACAAAGGTACATGAAGAATGTATGGAAGAAGATCTGATCAGAAACATCTTAGAGGATGAAGAGGTGAATAAAAGAGAAACTAAATTCAATGAGCTTATGGATTTGGAGAGATAGGTGAGGAGAAAGGGAATAAGTTTTGGAGGTTTTTACCCTAACATGCCTTATCTCAAAAGGCTAGATGCAACAATTGACAAACATACACTTTTGTGTAATCAGTTAGAAGACTATGAATATGAATATGATGATGATAGTGACCAGGGTTACCCTCCACCTACTGCCCATCCAGAATATTAGGCATTTACATATACTCAGCCAGATGAGGGTGAAAATATTATTGACCTAACAGAGGTCCCAGAAAAGGAAGTGACAGATGAGCCCCCAGTTAAAAAACAAAAGATAGATGCAGAGGATCCTTCTAAGAAAAGGAGAAATGATAGGATAGGAGCCCTAATAATTGGGAATAGGCCCTATGATCATCAACTGATAAAGAAGATTAGGGAAGGAAAGAAATTGCTAAAAAATGTTGAGGAAGAGGAGGAATTACCCCTTAGGTCTTGTACTGATGAGAGATTATTGCATCAGGAGGAGTTCCTCAAAGATGACAATTTCATAAAGACCTGGGAATTCAAGGATTTCCTTATTTGGAATAATTAGTATCAAGTTGGGAAACAATTGCAATTTGAAGGTGGTGATCCAGTCACCTAGGAAGCTCTATAAACGTTATAGGATTATGATCCTGAATAAAAAGAAATAACACCAGAGAAAGCTAGAGAACTGGTTAAGGCCAGTGGTATACTATTTGTTGAAGGCTAGGATCTGTCCTTAGGATTCATTATTGATCAAATTAGAAAACAACCTGACATCAAATTGTCATCAGAAACTCAGAATGGAAACATGATAAGAGGGTTTAGCTATAACCCCAAATCTCGAGCACTTGCAATGTGGAGCCTAGCTCCCAAAGATTAGAAGCCAACTATTTTGAACATTCAGGAGAAAATGGAAGGAAATAAAATCATCTGGACCCTCCAGAATATAGGGGATCTAGAGATATCCAAAATTTTGACCCATTTTTCTCAACTTAATGAAGCTAAGACAGTTCAAATCTCAGAGAAACTACAGAACATTACTAGTGACACTAGTGATATTGCAAAAGATAGAGAGCTTGCACTGGTGAAAGTAAAAGAACAACAAAATATTATAGATGAGCTTACTAGGAATTTTTTAGAAATAATAGAGCTAGCCCCTATTGATCCCAAAGAGGTAGTGAATGTGGAAGTCCAGACAGAAGATATAGGGGACATGCCTTCTGGAACAGAGCAAGAGGCCACAATGAACAGTGATGTGATTTTGAAAGTATTGGCTTCAGTTTTGCAGCATAGGGTTAACATAATAAAGGCAAAAATTGATATAGTATACGGAGCATATAGTAGATTTCCAGGCATACAAATAGAGGTGGCAAGTTTTTTGACAATTTTGAACCCCTGCTATGCTACTTGGTCTGGGAGGACTTCACTTTTTGAGAGACTAGCATCAATGAAACCATTGAGGTCTGACCTGCCAAAAATAGCTTCCTTGGTTGGTAGTGAAATAGAACAAATTGGTGCTACTCTATCCTTCTTCAAAGGAAAGGCCAACTAGATTGATGCTAAGTTGAAAATGTTTGGGCTAGGATATAATAGATTTGTGCCTTCTATTAGAATAGAAGATGATCAGATCAAACCATTAGGGTTATGGGGATCAGAGTTTGGTAGTGTGCTTCCCAACAAAGATATTTATGTATTTGATCAGGGAGAGCTTTATATGGAGAGGTTCAACAAACTTCTGGATGAGGCGATAAAGGTAGAAATGGATTACAATAAATTCATCTTAGATGTTAAAGGAATAATAGATGCCAGATGGGAAAGACAAAAGACTAAGCTTGAGAACATTCAGAGATTTGAATGGCCTAAGGAGGAGGATGTGAGAACATGGGACATCATGACCAAGCCCAAAAAGAAAAATCTTGTCACAGTTGATCTCGATATAATTGATGAAGAATAAAGAAATGTTAGAACACCTTATGTGGGTTACTGAGAAGACAAGCAGGTCAGTTATCATCAAAATCAAATCAGAAAGTTTCTTGGACATACACTACCAAAGGTGTCGAAGATCACATGAGGACAAAGTGAAAATTAGATTCCATTCTTCTATTTTGTTTTTGCACCGCTTGGTGCATTCTTGTTTTTTGTCTTCTTCTAAGTTTTAGGGTTATGTTTCTTGAAACCATCCAAAGCTTGTTGCATCCTTATCTTAAAGGATTCCAAGATGGTTGAACCTATAAATGGATCATATTGTAACATTTTAAATGATGGTAAAAATAAGACTGCAAGGCAGACTTCTGAATTATGTCTGGGCTTTGGTTTTGAATATATTTGAATGTACTGAGATCAGGCTTATATTAATGAAATATAATAGAATCTCCATTTTTGATACCAATGATGTCTTTTTGCATTTACTATTAGCTCTTGTATGTTTAATTTGTAAGGCATCTTAAATATACTGGTTATAAGGTAGCCATGTCATTATTTGTGAGTTGCTTTCAAGGAGAGTTTAAATCTTGCAGGTAATTGTAGAGGGTTAGGGTTTATGCAGGAATTTGATATAGGGGTGTGAGGATGAGAAGATAGTTTTTAAGGCATTCCATCTGAGGTTTTATTTTTATTTCAATTAATTATCCCTGGTGTATGTATGTTTTATTTTGACTCTATTACCCATGATTAGGCACTGGCCAAAATTCTAATAAGTGGTTGTTATCGTCAATCCAATATTAATCAATCTTTATATTTCTATTATTTTAAATACATGTCTAAATAATTATATAAAATACAATTCACCTTATTGATTCCTTGAAGAGAGAATCAATAGGTTATCCTTCCTAAGCATATTGGCTTAAAAAGAAGAAGGATCATGAATCCTTAATCCACTGTCAGATTTATTGAAAGATATTACTTTGTTGAAGGTACACCCACCTGGCTTTGTGGAGCCCAAAGTGTAGAAGGATGTTCATCCTTGTGAATTAGCCTTTTTCCCTGTGAGAATCTAAATTGGGAATTAAAGAGTCAAGCATTCACTGCTACATACGGATTCTACAAGAAAAAGAGCTAACAAATTGGTGACTCTAGTGGGGAACTTTGTAATGTTCTAAGAGTCATGTTCATGAAAGAATTAGTCCTTGCCATATTAAGAGTAAGTCTATTGTTCCTAAAAATCATTAAAGCAAGTTTGCTTTGCTTATCTGTCATGGAACACTGTTTGAAGGTCTTGGTCCTGAAAATGATACAGATCTTGTCTCAAATGGAATAACTAGTAATTTTAAAGCCTCTAATCTAGTCCCTTTTTTTTCAAGAGAAAATCCATTGGGTGGAAAAGATTTGTAGTAATTCAGGCAGTGAAGAATCATTTTCTTGAGGTTACCAGGTGAGGAATTATCAAGAAACTTTGTTTTCAAGCTTCATTTGGACTTATTTCTATAAAAGGAAACCTGAGTTAGGACAAGGCACTTGATCTTTATATATATTTGTCCTCTGAAAAGAGGTGGTGACTCTAACCTCTGTGTGTGCATGCTAAAAGTGGCCTATACTTAGCAGAACACTTCAACATAGTCATTACTCTTCAGCTGCATAGAGGAATGAATATCGATTCATTCACCCTGCATGTCTGAAAGAATCGACCTGTTGCCTTCTAGAAGGAAGGAGTATGAGTTTTCTCTTAGGTCATTGCAAACTCAGTGACTACACCGAAGACCTAAACAAAGGATTTTATCTATATGCTGAAAGTAAACTATTGATTAATCTAAATGATTATGCAACTTTGTTGTCAATCCAAGCTACTTAAGATTCAGTTTTAGAAGCACTAAATCAAATGTGATATATTCATTTTAATAACACCAAATCAAAGTGTGCTCTAAATTAGATTGATTTTCTTGAATAAAATAAACAACAATATTAGCTAAATGAGAAAAATGCTAAGAGTGCTGATATGAAAATGCAGTATAATAACCTTAAGCAAAAATTAGGATCCTTTGTGAAGGAAAAGAGTTTCTCTTTTATAGAAATCTCTCTCGAATCGACGGTCGAGATCGAAATAAAAGAGTGGCTC
>MU226860.1:1039765-1062101 GCA_018584345.1 Thuja plicata
TGATTAGGACCTAGGGTTTAGGTCAGATTAGTTTGAATTTGATAATTGCCTGTTTGATTTAGGACTTAAGTTTAATCAAGGTTAGGGTTTCTTGATTAAATGCTGAGATTGGGGGTCTAGGGTTTAGTTGACCATTTTTAGGTGATTACACTATGTACTCCAGTGTTGCACATTAAACATTTTGAAAATATTTGTCTATTCTGAAAGATGAGTCGACAAAGGAATACTAGATCATACTTCAGAGAAAATCCTGAAATGGATGTTGGAAAGGAGCTCCATACACCTCAAAGGAAACAATGGTCCAAGAGAGATACCTCCAAGCATGACTCCCAACATACCTCTAAGGGAAGGATGGAGACTCCCGTTCTTGAAATAAAATCATCTTCATCTGAAGATGCAGGACCCATGGGGCCAATTGATGCTTACAAAGATAATGCCAATTTTGATCCCTTCAGGGATGGGGAAAATACTAATATAGGCTTCTTTCCTGCAGAAGAAAATTTTGCTCCACCAAAAGAAACCTCTGCTGCTGAAACAACTTCATATGAATCTGATAAATTGCAAGATGAAATTATGGCTTTAAGAAGGAAAAAGAAATAAAAAGAAAAGGAAATAGCTGAAGCAGAAAAGAAACGTGGACAAAAGATATATGACTTGCTAGTGGAAAGAGAAGAGCTCTTAGCTGAGACTAGAAGGAATGATCTTAAGGCAAAAAGCCTGAGTCAAGAAGTTAATGGTTTGAATCTAGAATTGTTTGGTAACCTTGATGATTTAAGGAACAAAGCCCCAAATAAAATTTCAAATCATGACAAGGATGAATTTGAGAAGGGCCTGTCATCAGACAACTGTTCCCATATGAGATTGAGCATGATGCAAAGCTTAAGACAAATATGAAAGAGGTTCCCAACAAAGGTAAACAAAAGGTTGTTGGTGTGATAATAGAGGAGCCTAAGAAATAATTGACCCTCCCTATAGGAGCATCCCAAGTTGATCTTGAATTGGAACAAGCTAGAAAATCCAAAGAGGACCTGGCCAAGAAACTGGAGAAGTTAGAATTAGAAGCTGCTGCAGCAGATATGAGAATGAAAATGGATTTTCTACACGCTACTACTAACACTTCTGCAAGTAGCTCTATGCCAGGTAATCATCTAACACAACCACAAAAGCCATCTATTGGCTCAATCACAATTAATCAAGGGGGTGATCCTAAGGTGCAATTGTATAGTTTGAATTCAAATGTTAAGAACTCTAGCCCAAATGCAAGTGCTCAGCCCGGTGGTCTTGGCCCAAGAATTCAAGTTACCAACCTTAAGAAAAGTGTTCCCCCACCTGTTCAAAACCAAGGAGGAGCTACTGGACCAAGTGGTGGTAATGTGCATGGAAATTTCCAAAGAAGGCCTGTCCACATGAACAGATATAGAGCTCTCTTCTTTGAAGGCATTCCTGGTCACCCTAATGTGATCCCCAATGAGGTAAGAGATAAAATCCCCAAGTTCACTGGAAATAATGTGGTTACTTGTGAATGACATCTAAAATATTTTAGTGATAAGATAACTGACTTTGAGATTGAAAATGAAGATGTTATTATGAAGCTTTTTGTTCAGTCATTAACAGAAGATGCTAAGGATTAGTTCAGAAATTTGCCTAATGATAGTATTGCCTCTTGGGATGAATTTGTAAAGTCTTTTAGGGAACAGTGTAGAGAGCATATTAATTCTGGATACATGTTAAATAAATTCAATAATATTAAGAAGTTCCCAAATGAGAGTATGGCTATTTTAACAATAGATTTCAAAAGGCCATGAACAAACTATTCCAAGTCTTAAGATTAGATGAGGAAGTATGTCTTACCACTTATATTAATGATGCTGATGGAAAAATGTCTTATCTACTCAGAGATAAGAACCCAACTACCTTGAGGGATACTTATAAAATAGCCATTGACATTAGGAGTAATGGGAGAGCATCACAAAAATTGGGGAAGAGGGAAGACAATAAACTGTGGAAAGAGAAGGGACTAGCCAATAAAAGTGTCAAAGAAGATGATACAGTAGATAAACTGGTGAGTGCAGTAAAATACCTTACTTCCAAAATGGATAAAAATGATAGAGGATGATACTGTAATAATAAATACACTAAAAAAAGATTTTACAATTAGCCTAACCTGAGAGATTACCCTTACAAGACAAATTGGAATAATGGAAAACCAGCCCCTGATGGACAAGATAACCCAAACGCCAAGGAAACCCCAGATCCCCTAAAAAGGAATAGTGCCAACTATGTTGAGAACACTCCCTAGTGTGATTCTTGCAATATTCCACTCTCTTCCTATCAATGTGTAGTTTCCCAGGCCCTATTTGATCAAATAGAAGAGAGAGAATAAGAAGGCCCTGCTATCAATATGTTTACAGTGAAGAAACCATACCCATGGTTCTCTGATACTGAATCATTTTCTAATAGTTTGTTTATAGAGGATAAGTCTTGTTCTAAATATCAATTACAAAATCCATCCTATCAAAGTGATCAGGATGAAAATGTTTCACAAGCAACTATAAATATAGTAGGGAATGATAACTCACAATCTCATTTTAGAATTCCCACTGATGAAGAAAAGAGGTCCTTGACTGTTGTAGCAATTAACCAAGCAAGAAATGCATACAACCTAAGAAATAGAATAGTGCAACTAGTTCAATGCAAGGATGCCCCTATCTATGTCAAAAAAGGTTCCCCTCGAGTTACTGAGGACTTCAATGTCAAGCAAAATAAAGATGAAAACCATGAAAAACAAGTAGGGCCTTCTTCTAATCATGCTGGAGGGGAAGAAGCAACACAGGAATTAATACCCAATGATAAATCCAAGAAAGTGAAAAGGATGAATGGTATGTCCTCTGAATTGCCCCTTTTTGACATGAAACATGCTCTGACCCAAATGAAAGTCTCAGTCGCTCTCATGGAAATGCTGAAAATAAGGGAGCACAAGGAAGTTGCTCTGGAACTTTTAAAAGGGATAGATGATGTATCTACTCCCAACTAAGAGAAAATACCTCTGACAATAAGTGATGGTAGAATAGATTGTCCACATGAGAAAGGAAAAGAAAAGGTAAAAGAATTTTCTAATATCTGCATTGGAAACATTATCACACAAGAACCATTATCTGTTGACCCATTCTATGTTACCTTAATGGTAAATAGTTTCTTGGTGAAAAACTGCATGATTGATTATGGAGCTGCAACAAATGTGATGTCTTATCATGTCATGAAGGAATTGGGCCTCCTGGTCACTACATCTGCTGGAAGTTGTTATGCCATGAATAATAGGGAGGTTCCTGTGATAGGAACATTGAAAGATATTGAGGTGAAAATTGCTGCTTTCCTTGAGGCAACTTACAGAATGGATATAGTGGTAGTGGACACTAAACCATATTATGGTATGCTTCTATCAAGGTAGTGGGAAGTAGTAGTAGGTGGAAAAATGTAGTTAGATTTGTCCTATGCAACTATCCCTATAAAAGGACATGAGGTCAAGTTGTACTGAGAACCCCGATCATCTATTATGGTGGAGGTGGTTCTACCTGATTAGTTGAATTGTTGTGTAAATATTGATATGGAGAATTTTATTGTGGAAGAGATTAAGCCCCAATTAAAAAATAGTGACCCAATTGTGAATGAATTGTTGTTGTAACAAAGTAGACTATGAAAAATGTACTTTGATGGAGGATGCTCAAAGGAAGGATCTGGATTAGGAGTTTTGTTTATTTCCCCATCAGGTACTACTTTCAAGTATTCTTTTCTCCTAGCCTTTCATTGTACAAACAATACTGGTGAATATGAGGCTCTAATATTGGGAATAGACATTGCTATTAAATATGGTATTAAGTGTCTAAAAATACATGGAGATTCCCAGCTAATCATAGCTCATATAAGAGGACAATATGTTGCCAAAGATGAAAGGTTAAAATTGTATAAATATGTAGTCTGGGATAGGATAGAGTTTTTTGATGCTTTCAACATCCTTTGGATAGAAAGGTCTAACAATATAATGCCAGATTTCCTTGCAAATCTTTCCCTTAAGAACAATGATGTTACTCTTACTAGTATATCTCTGGTAGAACTAAAAACTAGGCCTGCAGTCCCTTACAATGTTCATAATTGGCAAGTATTTGAGGATGATGATGATATCCTCGGGTTTATTCAATGTGTGGATCAGTATGATGGTCAAGAAATTGACTGTGAGTCTCTGGTAGTAGTTGTTGATGGTAAAGAGTATGTTTTTGATCAGGAGGTCATTCAGTTGTCAACTAATCATATTCCTAAAGGGTTAGTTGAATTGGAAGGCCTATTTAATATAAATGATAATTACATGGCACAAAAATCTAATGTTGCCTTGGAAGATTTGGAAGAGGTCAATTTGGGATCTGAAACTTCCCCTCAGCTAGTCTACATTGGAAAAAAGTTGGACAAAAATGTCAGAATAATTTGATCAAGCTGCTAAAAAAGTACAAACATGTTTTTGCCTAGTCTTATGAAGACCTTAAAGCCTATAGAACATATCTTTTCCAACATGACATCCCTCTCAAAGAAGATATAAAACCATTTAGGAAAAAACAAAGGCCAATCAATCCATTGATGGCTACCAAAATGCAGGCACAATTGATGAAGCTGAGAGATGCAGGCATAATCAAGCCTAACAGACATTCATCTTGGGTTTCCAACTTGGTCCCTGTGAGAAAAAATAATGGGGATATAAGATTGTGTGTTGACTTTAGAAACCTAAATTTAGCCTCATTAAAGGATAATTATGGACTGACAAACATGGAAGCTATGCTGTATAAAGTCACTGGATGTGACTTGTTGTCTATGATGGATGGTTTTTCAGGGTACAATCAAGTGCTGCTTAAAGAATCTGAAAAATTCAAGACAACATTTACTACTCCTTGGGGCACTTATGTATATGCTCACATGCCTTTTGGATTGAATAATGTTTGTGCAAATTTTCAGAGAGCCATGGATGTAGCCTTCAAATATCTTATTGATGTTTTGATGGTGGTGTATCAGGATGATCTTAAAAATTTCTCAAAAAGGGTGGAAGATCACTGCAATGACTTGGAGAAGGTCATGATAAAAGCTTTGGAATACGGGGTATCTTTAAACCCTAAAAATGTCTTTTTGTTGTTACTGAAGGAAAACTTCTAGGCCATATAGTGTCAAAAGGAGTCAGAATAGACCCTAAAAGGGTGGAAGCAATTTAGAAAGTACTTCCTCCTAAGAATTTGAAAGGTATACAGTCATTTTTAGGACAAATCAATTTTATAACAAGGTTCATTGCTAATTTTGCAGAATTGGTTAAACCCATTGTCAAATTGTTAAAGAAGGATGTGAAGTTTGAATGGGACCAAGAGGCACAATCAGCCTTTGAAAAGATAAAACAAGTCATTCAAGAATCTCCTGTTTTAGTGTCCCCCAACTAAACCAAGCCCTTTTCTCTTTTCACATTTGCTTCTTTCCACACAATTGCTACAGTCCTATTACAGAAAGATGCTGAGGGATTTGAACATCCAATAGCCTTCTTCAGCAAGTCTTTACAGGCTACTAAGTTGAACTACCAGTTGATGGAGAAGTAGGCTTATGCCCTAGTGAAAGAAGTCAAGGCCTTTAGGCCTTATCTAGTATGTGCAAAGGTAAGAGCTTATGTTCCTCATGCTACTGTCAAAGATATTTTTGTTCAAAATGAAGTGACAGGAAAAGGTGCAAGTGGATAAACAAAGTTCAGGAGTTTGATCTAGAAATCCACATCACAAAACTAGTAAGAGGACTAGGTTTGGAAAAGTTAATGACATAAGAGAATTTGGACCTAGTTCAGGTCAAAAATGTCAGTGCACATGAAAATTGTATTACAAGCATTGAAAATCAACCTTGGTATTCCAACATTGTGTATTTTTTAAAAAATGCCAAATGTCCAGAGGATTTGACTAATAACCAAAAGAGAAGTCTGAAATTACAGACTCAGAAGTATGTTTTGATGCATGGTGATCTATTTTGGAAAAATAGAGATGGAATCTTGTTTCTATGTCTTGACAAGGGACAATCTAAAAAGTATTTGAAGGAGATGCATGCGGGAATGTGTGGAGGGCACTATTCTGTTATGTCTATAGCTCATAAAATTCTGAGATTTGGATACTATTGGCCTTTTTTTTTCAAGATGCTTACACTTTTGTTAGGAAATGTGAGCCTTGCCAAAGATTCTCAAGCAAGATGAAGTATATAGGAGCATTATTATTAAACCCTGTAGTAGCAGAGGCTCCCTTTTCTATGTGGGGAATGGAATTCATAGGAGAGTTTGCTAAAAAATAAAGTGGGGGGCATAGTTGGATTTTGTTGGTAACTGATTATTTTACAAAATGGGTAGAGGCAATCCCAACTAAGAGAGAAACAAGCACTGTGGTTATTAACTTTTTGATGGACAATGTGATTACAAGATTTGGTGTTCCCCTCAAGTTGGTGATGGATAGTGCCATGTGCTTCAGGTCTGAAGAATTTACTGAATTTTTCTCCGATAAGGGAATTTTTATGTCCTATTCATCCCCATACCATTCTCAAGCCAATGGTTAGGAAGAATCCACTAACAAGAGCATCCTACAAATTTTGAAGAAGACATTAGAAGGCAATAAAAAAGCTTGGAATGTAAAATTGAAACTTGCCCTTTGGGCTGATAGAATCACTATCAAAAGGGCCACTAGAAAATCTCCCTTTTAGTTGGTTTATGGTGTTTAGTCAAGAATGTCTGTCAACAATTTGCTCCCAATTTTAAGTTTATCGAAGATGAAGAGATGGAAGTTTCTAAACCTATGGTAGAAAGGATGGTTCAGTTGGTAGAATTGGATGAAATAAGGAGAGAAAGCCAGAGAGAAAATGTCAAATTACAATAAAAATGAAGTATCTTTTTGATAGGGGGCATATGAAAGAAAGTTTTAGCCTGGTGATTTTGTATTACAGTGGAATACTAGGGCTGAAGACAAAGGCAAACACAAAAAGTTTGAGTCTTTATGGATGGGGCCTTTTGTCATGTCTAGAATTTTTGGAAAAGATTCATATTTCCTATAGAATTTGGATGATAAAGAACAAGAATTGCCAGTGCATGGACAATTCCTGAAAAATTTCTTCAATTAAATCTTTTAATTCCATGCACAGTAGTATGTATTATATGTGCATGTGTGTTTTCTTTTTGTTGTGTGTTTGTTTCTTATAGTAGGTTAGTCTGGTTTGTGGTATGCTTCCCCAGAGATCTGTGGTTGTTGTTATAACCTGGTGTTTAAACATCCTCAGAGAGAGCCATTGTTGGTTGTATTTCTTGTTTTGAGGTTTTCCCTGATTTTTTTTTTTTTGAGAGTGCCTATCGTGCCTGTACCCTGAAGTTTGAGTTAATGGTCAAAAATGGTAATTTCCTCTTTCAAATAAGTCTTATTGCCTCAAAATCATGTTGAGTAGGTCAGAAAACCCAAAACCCTAGTCTTTTCTAGGCAAAAATGTGAAGAAGCCCTAGTTTTCCTAAACAGGTTCTATTTACCTATTACCTTTTGGCACTTAGGTCAAGTTTATTTGCATGTATTTTATTTCCCAGTCACCAAGTCTCATAAGAGGAAATGAATATTCTTTATAATCATGAGACTTGGTGAAAAGGCTTTATCGCATAGTCTCTAGATGAAATAGAATATGCTAAAATGGCAAGGAGACTTAGCGACCACCATTGATTTCAAGTCTAGATCTGACAGTAGTCGCATTATCTCATGATTTAATTAGAGTTAAGGTCCTCATAAAGTGACTTTGAGACTATACAGTCATGTTGTCTCCTGATATAACTCATGGTTATGGGTTAGTTTCATAAGTTAGTAGTTTAAGTGTTGTCGCTAAGTCTCGTGATTGAAAGTGAGTTAAGTGAAAGAATAAGAGACTTAGCAACAATCGTTGATCACAGTTTGCATCCAGCATTAGGCAGGAAGTCTTCAGATTATAACCATGGTTTAAAAATCATCAGGCGACATGGAGATTTAATAGTCGCCCAGTCTCTGGATAAACCAAGGGTAAGTTGTTAGTATTAAAATAGTATTGTCACCAAGTCTCTAGATATGAGATGAGTTAAGTTAAAAATCCAGAGACTCAGCGACAACCATCAGATGGGTTGTGATCTAATGGTAGTAACATTGTAGTGAGATAAGTTTGAAAAGTCAAAAGATGTTCAGCGATTAAGAGACAAAAGAGAAAATAAGAGACACGTGTCCATTTTTCACCAAGTCTTGTGAAGGATTAGGGTTTTTTAAGAAGATCTAGAGACTCAGTGACAATCGCTAGATGCTAAGAAAGAAGAGATCAACAACATTTTCATTGTCTCTAGATGCAATTTAATGAGTTAAGATAATCATGTGATTAAAAGGTTAACTATGTTTAGTCACAAAGTCTCTTGATTAAGAATGGGTTAAGAAAATGATCTGGTGACATGGAGATAGCACAGTCACAGAGTCTCCAGATATAACCCAAGGTGAAAGAATGGTTAGTAAAATGCTCAATCGCATTGTCTTTGTAAGGATGAAGGTTAAGTTAAAGGATTAAGAGACACTGCAAGAATCATTGATATAATGGTTAATCCAATGGTAGACGCCAATTTTCCTGAAGGAACTAGAGTTACCAAAGTTATCATGCGACAAGGAGATTGTTCAGTCGCTAAGTCACTGGAAGCTGACCAGAGTTAAAAGGTGACTTTTTTCAGCAGTGCCACCATGGATGGTTGTTATCCAATTAGATTGCAGGGATTTCAACAGATGGAAAAGTAGCTGTGCTTTGATTTAATGCAGCCAATCTGATTCGATTTTGATTTCATTTTGAATTTTATAAGGTTTTTTATTTGAAAACAATCATCAGAAATTGATTGTCTGACAGTTTGAATGCCATGGCTAGAACTAGAAATTGATGGCACAGTATGTGAAACTAATGGTGGAAGTGACTGGCTTTTAGTTTACTAGTTTGAAGAGATGCATGCATTAAATTATGGGTTATAATTATACTTGTTCGTTATCATTTCATTCTTACCAAGCTTCTATTTCTCAGAGTGAAGAGTTTACAGAGTTTTTAGTGTTCTTGAGAGAAATTGATATTTCTAGTTGCAAGTGTTTCTAAAGGTGATTACTTAATTTATAATTTAGTAAAGGTTGCATGTTGACAGTGTTCCAGAGCTCAGAGCTATAGAATTCAAGATAATTTATAGTTGTGGTGAGGGTTTGATAGTATATGTTTCAATATCGGTATCTAGGGTTGTGATCAGAAAAAAATATAAGTATGAGTCAAGCCCAAAGTATGGCATCTACTAGTGGGAGAAGTGAAGATGTTGAAGATGATTCAAAAGGGAAAAGAAACTACTCAAATGAATTCCTCACTATGCTTCCCGATTCTAGTCAGAATCGAAAGGTTAGTGCAGATGTTTTGATTGATGATATGTCATTTGTTAGAGATGCAAAAACACTAGGGTCATCAGGGTATTCACTTTTCAACTACTTTTTTAACAATAGAGATGGACCCATGCCTATATCGAACCCTTGGACCTATGGTTTGGCCAGATTATTAGTCCCTAATGTCTTTATTGACATAGATTTTATATTAGAACCAGCCAGTAGATATGACCCTTTGATAAAAACTATTAAGAGGGATGATGGGAAGCCTCTACATACCCTGGATAGAAATACTTTTATGAAAGCCTTCAATGTGCATTACCCAATGGCTACTGAGATAAATTTGAAGAGCTTGGAGAATAGATATAGTAGGGAGTTAGGTATTGTTGCTAAGTTGATCAGGGATCGTCATGTCCCTAAGAAGATGAAGGCCTATGTAACCCCCATGGCAGGAGCAACCCCATACTTCTACAAGGATCTAAATTTCAATATCAAATACATCACATATGCACTATGTAGAGTTCTTGGAAAAGATGTCAGAGCAGAAAGGATCACTTCAGACATCTTGATGATGGTGTTAGATATGCAGAATCTTCACACCACTTCAAATTATGACTATATTAAATATATTATTGATCAAATGCACCAGGGATTTATTGATATTCAAGCTAAGAAGAATCACCCAAAGTTCATGCATTATTCAATTATTATGCATATGATCCTTTATTATAACTTCCCAATTTTGGATTGCCAGTCTCTACAACCACAGAGGTTTAACCATAATCAACCCAAACCTATTTAGTTCTGGATCAGAGTGTGGAATTACACATCTAGAGAACAGGAGTTTTATGCCTTTAAGAATTGGATAATCTATCCTTTGCTTAAGTGTTTAGGATTTGATAAGCCTAGATTTCCCATTAGGGTAATTCAATTGTTGAGGCCTTGTCAGTATTTGGACAAACAGTCAGTATATCATAATTGGGGTGATTTCTACTATGAAAGGAACTTTACAATTATGAGGGTTTATGGTTTCCCCTACCCTCCACATATTTTTCCATATCATGTACCACCTAGGATAGCTGCAATGGAGTTCATTAGGCAGCTCATTTTAACAGACAAGGAGCACCTTGCTTCACATAGAAAGGGTACTTTCACCCCTTGGCAGTTCAAAGTTTACAATTTTCTGGTTGGAAAAGGAGCCCTAGACCAAGTGAATGCCTGGTTGAATCACTATAGAATGAATGTGGCCCTACATAGACATATTGATACAGAGGGATTAATTCTGAGTGCAAAGAAGTTACTTACACCCACCATTCCTTACACAAAGGTACATGAAGAATGAATGGAAGAAGATATGATCAGAAACATCTTAGAGGATGAAGAGGTGAATAAAAGAGAAACTAAATTCAATGAGCTTATGGGTTTGGAGAGATAGGTGAGGAGAAAGGGAATAAGGTTTGGAGGTTTTTTCCCTAACATGCCTTATCTCAAAAGGCTAGATGCAATGATTGACAACCATACACTTTTGTGTAATCAGTTAGAAGACGCACTAGTGGTGCTAGAGAAAGGTCACAAAGATCACTCAGAATCTAAATATCATGATGATAGTGACCAAGGTTACCCTTTACCTACTGTCCATCTAGAATGTTAGGCAATTGCATATGCTCAGCCAGATTTGGGTGAAAATATTATTGACCTAATAGAGGTCCAAAAAAAGGAAGTGACAGATGAGCTCCCACTTAAAAAATAGAAGACAGAAGCATGGGAGCCTTCTAAGAAAAAGAGAACTGATAGGATAGGAGCCCTAATAACTGGGAATATGCCCCGTGATCATCAACTGAGAAAGAAGATCAGGGTAGGAAAGAAATTGGTGAAAAATGTTGAGGAAGAGGAGGAATTACCCCTTAGGTCTTGTACTGATGAGATATTATTGCATTAGGAGGAGTTCCTCATAGATGGTAGTTTCATAAAGACCTAGGAATTCAAGTATTTCCTTATTTGGAATAAGTAGCAGCAAGTTGGGAAACAACTACACTTCGAAGGTGGTGATCCAATCACCCAGGAAGCTCTGCAAATGTTACAGGATTTGGATCCTGAATCAGAAGAAATAAAACCAGAGAAAGCTAGAGAAATGGTTAAGGCCAGTGGTATACTATTTGTTGAAGGCTAGGATCTATCCTTAGCATTCATTATTGATAAAATTAGAAGACATCCTGACATCAAATTTTCATCAGAAACTCAGGTTGTAAACATTATAAGAGGGTTTAGCTATAACCCCAAATCTCAAGCACTTGCAATGTGGAGCCTAGCTCCCAAAGATTAGAAGCCAGCTATTTTGAACATTCAGGAGAAAATGGAGGGAAATAAAATCATCTGGACCCTCCAAAATATAGGGAATCTAGAGATATCCAAAGTTTTGACCCATTTTTCTCATCTTAATGAAGCTAAGATAGTTAAACTCTCAGAGAAACTACAGAAGATTACTAGTGACACTAGTGATATCGCAAAAGATAGAGAGCTTGCATTGGTGAAAGTAAAAGAACAACAAAAGCTTATAGATGAGCTTACTAGGTAGTTGTTAGAGATAACAGAGCCAGCCCCTATTAAGCCTAAAGAGGTAGTGGATGTGGAAATCCAGATAGAAGATACAGGGGACATGCCTGCTAGAACAGAGCAAGAGGCCACAATGAACAGTGATGTGATTCTGGAAGCATTTGTTTCAATTTTTCAGCATAGGGTTAACACCATAAAGGACAAAATTGATATAGTATATAGATAATATGGTATATTTCCAGGCATACAAATAGAGGTGGCAAGTTTTTTGATAGTTTTGAACCCCTACTATGCTACTTGGTCTGGGAGGACTTCACTTTTTGAGAGACTAGCTTCAGTGCAACCATTAAGGTCAGACCTGCCAGAAATAGTGACCTTGGTTGGTTCTAAAATAGAAGAAATTGGTGCTACTCTATCTTTCTTCAAAGAAAAGGCCAACCATGTTGATGCTAAGTTGAAAATGTTTGGGCTAGGATATAATAGATTTGTGCCTTCTATCAGAATAGAAGATGATCAGATCAAACCATTAGGGTTATGGGGATTAGATTTTGAGAGTGTGCTTCCCAATAATGATATTTATGTATCTAATTAGGGAGAGATTAATATGGAGAGGTTCAAAAAAATTTTGGATGAGGCGATAAAGTAAGAAATAGATTGCAATAAATTCATCTTAGATGTTAAAGGCATAATAGATGCCAGATGGGAAAGACAAAAGACTCATCTTGAGAACATTCATAGCTTTGAATAGCCTAAGGAGGAGGATGTGATAGCATGGGACATCATGACCAAGCCCAAAAATAAAAAGCTTGTCACAGTTGATCTTGATATAATTGATGAAGAATAAAGGAATGTCAAACACCTTATGTGGGTTTCTCAAAAGACAAGAAGGTCAGTTATCATCAGAATCAAATCGGAAACTTTTCTAGACATACACTACCAAAGTTGTCAAAGATCACATGAGGAGAAAGTGCAAATCAGATTCCATTCCTCTATTTTGTCTCTCCACCACTTAGTGCATTCTTTTTTTTCTATCTTCTTCTAAGTTTTAGGGTTAGGTTTCTTGAAACCATCCAAAGCTTGTTGCATCCTTATTTTAAAGGATTCCAAGATGGTTGAACCTATAAATGGATCATATTGTAACATTTTAAATGATGGTAAAAATAATACTGCAAGGCAGACTTCTGAATTGCGTCTGGGCTTTGGTTTTGAATCTATTTGAATGTACTGAGATCAGGCTTATATTAATGAAATACATTGGAATCTCCATTTTTTATACCAATGATGTGTTTTTGCATTTACTATTAGCTCTTGTATGTTTAATTTTTAAGGCATCTTAAATATATTGGTTATAAGGTAGCCATGTCATTATTTGTGAGTTGCTTTCAAGGAGAGTTTAAATCTTGCAGGTAATTGTAGAGGGTTAGGGTTTATGCAGGAATTTGATACAGGGGTGTGAGGATGAGAAGATAGTTTGTAAGGCATTCCATCTGAGGTTTATTTGTATTTCAATTAATTATCCTTGGTGTATGTATGTTTTATTTTGACTCTATAACCCATGATTAGGCACTGGGAAAAATTCTAATAAGTGGTTGTTATCATCAATCCAATATTAATCAATCTTTATATTTATATTATTTTAAATACATGTCTAAATAATTGTATTCAATATAATTCACCTTAGTTATTCCTTGAAGAGAGAATCAATAGGTTAGCCTTCCTAAGCTTGTTTTCTTAAAAAGAAGAAGGATCATGAATCCTTAATCCACTGTCAGATTTATTGAAAGATATTACTTTGTTGAAGGTACACCTGCCTGGCTTTGTGGAACCCAAAGTGTAGAAGGATGTTCATCCTTTTTAATTAGCCTTTTTCTCTGTGAGAATCTAAATTGGGAATTAAAGAGTCAAGCATTCACTTCTACATACTGATTCTACAAGAAAAAGAGCTAACAATCCTAATGGGCTTAAACCCCAGCTACACTCTAATTTTTCAGATAAACCCTCTACCCAATTTCTTTCCAATCAACCTCACCTTCTCCACAATGACCTCCAAGGTCATAATCTTAAATACATAGAAACTAACAAAAATATGAGCACTCAAGACATGCACAAGGGACTGCACTATCATCATCATAGTTAACTATACTTAGATACTATTTGACCTCAAATAAATGGGTCTTGCATTTACCAACCATTATTCCCATTTTCAAAGATCATTGACCTTATTTTTATGTTTATGTCTATAGTTACCAATGAGATAATATGAATAAAACCTCTCCAATAAATTCTCCCATAAGACAATGAAAATGTCAAGATGATGCTTTTGTGCCTCCTAGCACCACTAGGTGGAATAAAAATATCTCAAGTGAAAGATGACATGTTGAGCCTTGGTATTACTATCATAGGGGTGCATTAAAAAATATTATCCCAGGGAAAATAACCAATTCCTACCTCAAAACCCCAAAAATAACCCTCAAACATAGGTGTATTGGACCAAATGATATTTCTCATGGCCCTACTAGCATAACATGAAAATCCACTTCCTAATTATCCCTTAATTGGGCAAATCTGAATCCACCCCCTTATTTTCTCTGGAACAAAGATTTCTCCTAGAATACTCTCATTCTCCTCCACTAAGTTCTCCTCCAATGGGACACCTCCTAATGAGAACCCAACCTCACAATCATCTCCTAAAGGAGATAAAATACCTAGGATTAACTAGATGATCCTCTTCCAATTCCTCCTCTATGTTTGATAGATGACATGACACCTAAGATGCATCCTTTGTTAGAAAAGCTTCTCATAGATTAGAATATACATGATATTTTCATAAATCTCTTATAGGGAACGATATCATATGATCAAATATCATAATAGATGAATCATTATAATAAGCACACATAAAACACACCTCTTACAATATTAAGAACATAAGTTAGAGCTCACAATGTATGAACATGGTGCTTTGATACCAATTATGTTGTCCCATCATAGAACATATAGGACATTAGGTAAGATTGGATACAATATTTTTCCCTTTTAAACAAGGAACACAATACTTACAACACACTAGTGCAACTATGCACAATATGACTAACTATAAGGCCATGATAAAAATATGATGGGATACAAATGAATAATTAAAAAAAAAATATCCTAGCCTTAGAGGGCTTATTGACGACATCCAATTAAAAAATAATGAAGGGTTTTGAGCTTCAAAAGGCTACAAAAAATAATATCCCCTAGTCCAGATTTGATGACAGGACATCTTGATATGAAGAAATCTAATCCATTGCAAAAGATGGTATAACTTTATAATCATATAACATATATACATGTTATAAAATTATCTAGACCCCAAAGGCAATGGGGGAAAATCTTATAATCACCCTTTTTTCTCATTTAGGGCTCAAATATAGTCTCTATTTGATGTATGAGAGGAAACTAATTCCCTCACAAGAAACCAATACCTAGAATAGACACTAGAACCCTAGGAAAGACTCTAGAACCCAAGCGGGACATTGGTGCCTAGGATACACACTAGGGAATAAGGTAATGGAGTCCTTATTATGCGTTGGTTTTCATTCTTAGTGCTAAAGTCTATTTTGGGTATTGTAGTCCTTCCAATGTGTTATGATCCAACCTATGTGTTGGTGTCCTCTCTAGTTGGCATTCCTATTGTAAAATAAGGTGAATAAATCTTGAAATATGAACTTATACTAAATATTTTTAAAAATATGAAATATAGATTAATCCTTTAATAATATGATAAAAAGAAGAATAAGAAAACTATTGCACGTGAAACACCGAATTTATGTGAAGAAACCCTTTTGGGAATAAAATGCACCACAAAAAGAGAGGAAAGTATATTAATAATCTAATGAAGAATACAAAAACAATACACTTCTCTATAGACCTCTCTAAAATTTAGCAACACTTTATTACCCTAGAAACTAAACAAGACTGAATGATTGAATCTTGCTTAATGCACCAATTTATAGGAGTTTGTGAGGATGGATACCAGTATGGTATAAAAAAATAATATTATAAAAAACCACATGGACAACTTTATTCCTACCTCTTTAGAATGAGTCAAATATACCCAAAATAAAAAGTTATAGATGCTCTTACAACTGTTATAAGGCATCTCTCATGCATGTCCACTTGTGGAGGGATTTTGTCATAAACCATCAAAGGTGTTTTCAAATAATCTTATGACATATTTAATAACCATAATATATCCTCTTAAAAACATTAACAAATTTCCAAAAACATCATAAATATAGAATTCCAAGAGGGGGCACTTAGTTTTTTTTTCCATTTTCCTAGAGGACAAATGGTAAAAGTAACTTTTTCTTTGCATGGTTTCTCTCACCACCATTGGTTAAATGGTTTAACCTCTTATAGGTAATTTAAAAAATATATTATGAAAATAATAAATGAAAGGATTTTCAAGGTTTATTATACTTAAATCCTAAAATTATTACACATGGAATCATATATTGTAAATTAACGCAAAGAGACAAAATAAAATCAAATATAGTGATCAAGGACCATGGCCTTCTTGCATTAAGAGAAATTATCATTGATGATTGGATTCATGAGAGAACCTACAAAATTATCCAAAGTGTGAAATTTTTCAATCAATACATGTCCACTCTCAAAAATCTCTTACACAATGTGATACTAAACATCAACATGTTTAGTACAAGCATGATAAAAAGGACTTTTTCCAAACATATGACACTTTGACTGTCACATCTAATTCTCACTATCCCATAGTAAAATTCAATACCATTACCAAGTATTTGTAACCAAGATGCATCCTTAAATGCATGTGCAAAAACCATATCCTCTACCTCTACTTTAATGGTGGATAAAGAAATTATAGGTTATCTTTTTCTCATCAAACTCACTGCACCTCAAAATTAAGTAAACATAGCCACTAATGGACCTTCCACTATCCAATTCACCTACCCAATTTGTATCAAGAAAAATGTGTATGACCAAAGAATTATCCATATTATTAATACCATGTTAATGTTAGTCCTAAAGATATTTTTTTGTCATTAGGTTTTTGCAATGTCATATATCTGTGAATGTAACTGAAGGAAGGAATTCATACAATGAAGGAGAAAAAGTTGGTAAAGACAATCGAGATAGACACCGAGCACTGAGAAGTCATCAATAAATGAGAAAGATACATATACTAAGTTATGAAAAGATAGTTATAAAGCACTCATAAATATCAATAAGTGAGAACAAAGTTACCGAGTAAGAACAAGTATGTTACCGAGCACTCCAGAGCCAATATTTCATTTGAATTTAGATACATTGTATTTGGACACCGAGCAAGAAGTGTTGCATATATTTCAAGATAAAAGTTAGGTGAGTCATTGGGAATCCAAATGCATGATTGGACATGATCATGAGGTAGATCCACCAATGAATTTTTAGAAGGCATACAACATTGGATATGTAATCTAGGTTTAGCCACTTAATCTCCATTGGTGATTCATGCCCTAGATCTGGTTAACTGCATAAGTCACAGTTAACTGCCTAAAGATTGTATAAGAGATCAGTTTTTGTAGTTGTTGATGTTGTTGATGCTAATGTTGCTAAAACTGAAGAGTTGATAAAGATGTTGCAAAGTGAAGAAAAGGAGAGGTATGTAGAGTGAAGCAGAGCTTATGATACTAAGTTACTGAGTGTAGAATAAGTTAATAGGGTTATGAGCACAATGAGTATAGACAAAATTTGATTGATGCATCTTTATCAGATATTTTATATTGAATTTTGTTGTAATCAAAGAAGTACAAATCACACTTGTGGGTAGGCCCTAACAGGTCTTTATATTTTGTAAATTATTTAACCAGGTATATCTCTTAGATTAGATATTGTAAAATCCTTTAACAAGGTAGACTGAATAAGTCTTTTGTACTCTTAACCTAGTAATTTAGTCATCATAGAGTAAGCTACCAGAAGTAGCTAATATTGTAGCTCTAACCAAGAAACCTTTATATTACAATAGTGAAGGATTGTGGGTGTCATCCCCACCACATTTTTTTCCTCCAACAAAGGATTTCTGCATGACCATAATATTTATGGTATGTGTTGCAGATTTCATGATGTGAGTTATTTAATTTATGTTCATTTTATGCAATGTATTCAACTCGGTAATTGAGAAGTGTGTATGGTTAAAATTTTTAAGGGTTCTAATTCACCACTCCCCTCTCAGTACATAACTTTCCTAAGTTAATTTCAAAAATTCCAACAGTTAAACCAAACAATAATCAGAAGTACCTTAAAAATACTTTAATACCTTTTTAACAAAATTCTAGTGCTCATTATCTGGGTTAGACGTAAACCTGCTTAGAACTCCCACTTCTTGGTCTATATCTAGTCTAGTAAAAACTATTGAATGCATTAAAATATCAATGGAATTTAATAAAAAAAATTATACATTTCTTCAATATCATCATTAGAATTGGCACACATGTCTAAAGTCAACTTAGTACCAACCGGAAATCAAATACCTACTGGATAATAGTCTTGCATTTTAAATCTCTAGAAAATTGTGTCAACATAATTACTCTGACTAAACTAAAACTTCTAGGTGAAACCAATCTCTAGTGATTTCCATCCCAAGAATATATCTACCAACCCTTGAATCCTTCATATCGAATGTTCTAAAAAGCTTAGTTTTGAGCTTTCTAGAATCATCACCTTACTATTGCAAATAAAAAACATGTCATCAACATACACGACAATAATTAATAACTAATCATCAATAAGCTTAATTTAAACATAATTACCTTCTTCACTTCTAACATAACACAACTTTAATGAAAATACATAAAACTTAAGGTACCACGTCTTAGGTGACTGTTTCAAACCAAACAATGATTGTTTTAACTTGAAAACCAAGTTTTCTTTTCATTTCTCAACAAAACTATCGGGCTTTTGTATATAAATAACTTCTTCAAGATCCCCATGTAAGAAATCCATTTTAACATCCATTTTCTCTATCTCAAAATCACAAATAATAGAAATCCAATATAAGTTATTTTAGAAACAAGTGAGAATATTTTATCAAAATTAATTCCTCTCTATGAGTATCCCTTGGGCACCAGTTTGGCCATGTACCTCTCTAACTGACCACCTATTCAAAATTTCTTATTAAATACCCACCCGCATCTAATGTTATTTTTTACTTTGGTAAAATTACTGAGCTCCCATGTGTTACAACTATCCAAATATATCATCTCCTAGTGCATGACCTGCATCCAACACACTTTCCTTAGAACAAAGTGCATTACTGTAAGATCTAGGTTCATCATCAGTAAAAATAAGAAATATTAAAATGGAAGTATCATGGGATATACTTGTCAACTAGAATTTTTGTCTTGTGGAAATTTTTGAATGTGGAGTATGTTATAAGTGTGGTTTTAGTTGCACCAAAAGATCGACCTGTTAATGCACGATATAACCACTAGAATTATAGAATCTATAGGAGGCGGTTAGTCCCTTGTCATGAATCCCAAGAGGAGTGCTCACCATTTCACCAACAATATCCTCCTCAGTGCTACTTGAGGGAATTAAAACCTGTGACCAAGCTTTGATACCACTTGCTACAAGTGTGGTTGTTGTTGCACTAAAAGATCAACCTATCAGTGCCCAATAAAACCACTACACTTATAGAATCCACAGGAGGCATTTATTCCCTTGACATGAATCTTGAGGGGAGCACTGATCATTTTTCCAACAGAGCAAGAGGTTCCTCTTCATGTTCTTCCTCATTATCATCAACTTCTTCTATCACAACTAAATCTTCTAAACTTTGACTTATGATCGCTTCTACTTCTCCATCTTCTTGTCCATCCCTTTGTTCTTCCATATGTGCATATTATTGCCTAGTTTCAAAATGCACTATCTTTAAATTTTCCTTTGGTTGTTCTTCACTTGAGATAGCTCTATATTTCCTTAAAATCACAACTCTAGAAACTATCATTTTTTTTGCTTAGAGAATTACAAATCTTAAAACCTTTTACATTCTCACCATATCCTACAAATTTGCATTTGTGAGCTTTTGGATCAAGTTTAGATTGCTTCTCTTCCTTAAAACTAAGGAATCTTAAATGTGAAACTAAAGGCTTTTTATGCAACCATATTTCATAAGGTGTTTTTATCAATAAGAGATTTACAAGGAGATCTATTAATCAAATAAAAAGAAGTACTAACATCTTCTTCCAAGAAATATTTATCTAGATTAGCACTACTTAACACACTCTTAGCTCTTTCCATTAATTTACAACTGATTCTTCATTCTACCCCATTTTTTTGGGGGAGTGTAAGGTGTATTCTTTTATCTAACAATTCCCACATATTTGAAAAACTCATCAAATTCCCTAGAGAGGTATTCATCTTATTGTCATATATCAATATTTTTATCTTATAATATGATTTATTTACAACTGATAACATAAATTCCTTAAAATTAGTGAAAACTTCAAATTTTGAATGCATAGAATAAATCCAAGTATATCTTAAGACGTCATAAATTAAGGAAAAATAATATTGATATCTATTAAAATATCGATTGGACCAAATACTTCCAAATGAATAATCTCTAAAAGTATCTTATCTTTATTAAATCCTTCAAGAAATTAAGATCTATTTTGTATACTAAACACATAGTTCTCATAGAAATCACTCTTACTAATAGAATAATTAGAAATCCCCTCAACTAGTTTCTTATCTAATATGCTCTTAAGACCTTTTCAATAATGTGGTCCAATATATGGTGCCACAAAATATATGAATTTTTAGTCCCAGTTGCAAAAGTTGGATTACAAAGAGTAGAAGCATGCAAATTAAACAAAGTCCCTATCCAAGATCCTTTTGAAAAATCAAAAATTACCTTACCAACTTGCAACCAGACTTATCAAATGTCACAAGCATTGCAAAATCATTTAACCTAGAAACCAAACATAAAATTCTTGCAACATATGGAATATTTAAACCATTATCAATGGAAACAATCCTCTCATCACTAAAACACAACTTTACCTTTCCTTTGCTAGTGATCTTCATTGAGTTTCTATTAGAAAGAAAACCTTATCCATTATATCCTTTATTAAAAAAATTAGTCCTTCTGAGAATTCATATGGTTAGAAGCACCTGAATCGTCAAGCCAAACATAATTACTAACAGAGTTAGTTGAAATAAATAAAGCATCAAAATCACCATCATCTAAGTACTTATTTATGGATAAATTGACACTCTTTTTCTTCTTTCTACACTCCACATGTCTTCTTTCTCCATAATTCCAACAATTCAGTCTACTATTTTTGGGGGTCTTAGAATGTCCTTTTGACTTATCCTTCTTCTTGTCCCTTCTAGGCCCTTTCTCCTTAGGCCTTCCTTATACATGCAATGCATCTTGGGAGTTGGCACTCATGGTGTTTCTTCTCACCTCTTTTTAAAGAATTAAAAGAGCTTCATTATTCATCTTAGTCTCTACACCACCACTACACATGGAAACAACTAGATTTTCCAAAGAATCAAGCAAAGAACAAACCAATGAGACACATTTATCTTCAACTTTTATCTTAACATATATTGAAGAAAGTTTAATTCTAATAAAATTAAATTTATTTAGATGTTTAGAAATAGAATCATCCTCTTTCATTTGTAGAGAATACACCCATCTTTTCAAATGGAGATTGTTAGGAAAAATATTGGTAATTTGGTAGATTTCACCTATTTTCTTCCATAGATTGTAGGTTGTCTTCTGTAGAGACATTCAAGAGAATAGAGTCTATGAGACACAAACAAATAGTTCATCATGCCTTCTTGTCATTTTTCTTCCATTCTTCATCTCACAACTAAGCGTTAGCTAATTTATTTTCTTCATAAATATATAACCACCGATCTCTTTCTTCAAGGAGATCTTCAACTTTTGACATCCACATATTGTAACCCATACAACTATAATTTTCAATATCTTGACAAGAGGTGGAGATCATGGTATACAATCTTTCTCAAATCTGCAAAAAATCCACAAAAAACAAAAATCCTACAACACTTAAAGAGAAAGGTGGCCCTCCCTCAATCGAGCCATTAGCTTTGATACCCAATTTTGTAAAAAAGGTGAAGAAAGCTTGCATTATGAAATTAAACTAAATATTTTTTTTGATTAAGTTAAAAATAGGTTTGGAAGGTGTGAGGCCTCACCCTAGACCCATCATACCTTTTTCCATTATATTTATGGTAGACCTAGTAATTGGATTAAGTTATGATTAATTAAGAAGATTTTTACCCTCACGACAAGGTTCAATTACAGTAGA
>MU226860.1:1089990-1112827 GCA_018584345.1 Thuja plicata
TGATTAGGCTTAGGTTAGGGTTTTGGATCTGTATGTCACCTCCCCTCTTTACCATTGAGATGAATATTTATGGGCATGCTCACTCCTGCCAATTCAGGGAAGACGATGCCCTGTACCTGCAATCCTGCCACCAAAAGAACACACATGTACATGCATGATATAATATCGCAATCAATGATAGGGATCGGTCGAACGTGTGGATCTCGCCGAAGCAAGTAACTACGTCTCCGTCCTCTACCACAACAACACATCAACAAGTACATTCACATATAAAACAACCATACACATGCAAGTATGGGGTAAGTATATCATAAACTGAAATCGACAAATAATAATCAACAAGATAACATCATCACATCTATCTATGCATAAGGTAAAATCATGACATCATACAACAAGTATCATCATCAAATGAAATAATATCCGTTCACATGAAATGTGGCCTAAAAGAATTCGGCCAAACAACTGAAACCAATACCTAAAAGTACGGCATCCTAAACTAAAAAGAAAAACACGAGTGGGTATTACAATAAACCTTGAGAAGAGTGAGTTCATGAAGGAAGAGTTAGTCTACCTTGGCTTTGTGGTTTCCAAGGGTGACTTAAAGATGGATAAGAAGAAGGTAGAGGCCATATTGAACTGGCCTACTCCTAAGATAGGTACTAAAGTTAGAAGCTTCCATGGGTTAGCCCAATTCTATAGGAAGCTCATTAGGAGATTCAGTGAGATTTGTGCTCCAGTCCTAGAGACTATAAAAGGAGGGTTAAAAAAAAATTTGTGTGGACAAAGGCAACCAATGATGGATATGAGAGATTAAAGAAAGAAGTGGATACTCAGCCTATATTTGTATTGCCAAGCTTTGACAAACCATTCATTATGGAGTGTGATGCAAGTAGTATTGCAGTGGGAGCACTCTTATGTCAGGAAGGTAGCCCTGTGGCCTTTTTCAATGAAAGGTTAAATGAGGCTAAGTCTAGGTACTCTTCCTATGACTTGGAGCTATATTCTCTTGTGAAAGCATTAAAGAAGTGGATGCATTATCTTTTGCCTAAGGAGTTTTTTGTCTTCACAGACAACCAAGCAGTGAGTTACATCAACACTCAAGACAATCTCAGCTTGAGACACATCAAGTGGATGGAATTCCTACACTCCTACACCTTTACCATCAAGCATAAAAAAGGGGTGAAAAACAAAGTTGCAGATGCCCTTAGTAGGAGACTACTTACCATCCAAGAGATTCAGTTGCAAAGTATAGGGGTTGAAGGTTTTAAGGACCTATATGAGGGAGATTCAGATTTCTCAGAGATATATAAGGTGTGTGAAAATCTTGAGAATCACTTTCATAGTGAGTTTGCAGAGTATACATTGTAGAATGGGTTGCTATTCAAAGGCAAGAAACTATGTGTTCCAAGAGGTTCAATGAGGGAGAACCTTATACAGGAGAAGCATAATGGAAGCCTAAGTGGACACTTTGGATTGAATAAGACATTGGACTTAGTAGAGAGATTCTATTGGTGGCCAAAAATGCAAATGAAATTAAGAAGGTATGTGGAGCAGTGTGGCATATGTCAGAAGGCTAAAGGAACTTCATCTAATGTAGGACTTTACCAGCCATTACCCATCCCAAGTAGACCTTGGGAGTGCATAAGTATGGATTTCATAGTGGGGTTACCAGAACTCCAACTGGTTTAGATAGTGTATTTGTGGTGGTAGATAGGTTTAGTAAAATGAGCCACTTCATACCATGTAAAACAACACATGATGCTAGCCACATTGCCTACTTGTTCTTCAAAGAAGTGGTAAGGATTCATGGCCTACCAATGAGGATTGTTACAGATAGGGATGTAAAGTTCATGGGTCACTTTTGGAAGACCCTATGGAAGAGGTTAGGGACAAACTTGTCTTAGGGATCTGCCTATCATCCTCGAATGGATGGGTAGACTGAAGTAATCAATAGGGTACTTGGGAACTTTCTTAGATGTCTGACCAAGGAGCATGGACAAGGTTGGGAGAAAGTTATTCCACAAGCAGAATTTGCCTATAATGACAGTAAAAATAGAGTTACAGGGAAGAGCCCATTTGAAATTGTGTGTGGGGCACATCCAAGGGGTGTGATGGAACTCAGAGACCTCAAAGGATATGAGGGAGTTAGTGGGCATGCTAATGATTTTTCCCAATCAATGAGGGAAGTGCATGAACAAGTGCAAAAGACCTTAATGGAGGCAAATCAAAAGTTAAAGGAAAAGAAAGATGAGGGGAGAAGAGAATTGTAGTTTGAAGTGGGTGAATTAGTCATGGTGTTCCTGAATAAGGAAAGACTACAAAAAGGGATACCCAGCAAGCTACAAATGAAATGAATTGGACCTTGTAAGATATTGGCAAAGTATGGACCTAATTCCTACAAGGTAGAGTTGCCTAAGGAGATGTCAATTTATCCAATTTTCAATGTGAAGGATTTGGTCAAATATGAAGGACCAGAGATGGATAAGGTATAGTATAGAACAAAGGTACATAAGGACATGGGAGAATTCAAGACACTGGAACAGGACAAACCACAAGTTGAGAGGATACTGGATTCAAGGGTGAAAAAGAAAACTAGACATAAGATCTACATGGAGCATCTAGTGAAGTGGAAACAAAAACCAGAGTCAGAAGCCACTTGGATAGTTGAGAGTGACTTCAAGAAACATGGAATCAGTGAGGAGTTCCTGACACCAACTGTACCCTAATGTGTCTTTCTTGTAGGGGGGAGTATGGTGCAGGAGAACCCTTAAGGTCTACTAGAAGATCCTAACTATTTTGTCTTGTAGGTTATTTTGGCCAACCATCCATAAATAAGGACTAAGTATAAAGTAGTGTGTGTTTTAGGTGTGGTTTAGGTTTGGAAAGGTTAGGGTTGTGTTGTTTGAGTCTAGTTGATTCTAGGAGGCTAAGACCTAGAAGTCAACTCAAAAGTCAAAGAGTTGACCAAAATCCCAAATTGGAAGATTTTTAATGTTTTGTTGTTTTCTAACCATTTGAGGTCAATTGGTGAAGTTTGAAACCAATTAGGACACTCAAAATGGAAAATTTGCAATTTTGACAAAAGTTGTCAAAGTTGTCATGACAATGTTTAAAGTTGTAATGACAACATTTCCTAGATTTTAGGAATTGGCCATTAAGGTACCTAAATCCTGACCAAATGGTCTAGATAGGTGGGATAGGATTATATAAGGTGAATCCAACCCTAATCTGAGAGTTAGTTCTCATATTGTACGGATTGATTGTAAGGAAGAACCATTTTTACAGTGTAAATTTGTGATAGATCCATCATCCATCACTTTATTGGATTGAATGGACCGAGTGAATGATTGGATAGTGTTTTCAATGTAGTTTCCAAGATTTGTGTAGTTTTAGTTTGTTATTTTGTACATTCTGGTTAAGCTTTATCAAATTATTTGTGTTTTGCAAGTTCACTGGTCAGTTTTAGTCCAGTTATGTAAATAATGGGTTTCTTTGGAGTTCCCATGGCTCAAACTCCATGAGAACTTGGAATCCACTAGGACCTTGTATATAATATATAGATATGGATTTTGGAGTGTGTGCGTGCAGGGAAGGCTCAAGAACATTCAGGCCCTAGGCGAGTGGTGAGCATTCTGGCTAGGGTAACTGAACAAGACATTGGCAATGAAGATTGCAGATTGATTGGTATGAGCCAATAAAGTTTGGAGGAGTGAGGAGACATGTGGTGCAGACCTTCAAGTGGAGGGATAAGTTCAGAGGAGTCCAACTAATCAAAGAAAGAAGATAAAGTTACCAAACCAGTCTACATGTCTCCAAAACCCTTATTTTTAGGGGTTTGGTAGAAATCTACTATACAGACACCATTAGGAATTGAGACCTAGTAAATCTTCAAAGGGAGGAAAAACCCACAAATAATATCCAAATTTTTTGGGGGGTTGTTAAGGGTTTGTGGAAGCAAGAACACATTTTCAGTGTTTTGGAGGGCTAATAGGCCTAAAAAGGTTACAAGGCCAAAGAGTTGGATTTTTGGGTCTCAATTGGCAAATGGTTGAAGGGTCTAGAAAATTGGATCCATAGGAGTGTAATTTTACCTAAGGGGAGTAGGAAATCCCAACCTTAGGAAGATGACACCATTGGGGTGAAAGGAGACTTGTGAAGCCATGCTTGCAAGAAAGGTAATAAGAGAGTAAGGAGTTGAGTTTGAAGTTTATGGGAAGTTCCTAGTGAGTTAGAGGATTAGGAAAGAATCCTCTAAGTTAGGGTAGAGAGAGTGAGACCCTAAGGAAGACCCAGTGAAGGTATTGGAGAGAGAGTTAGAGGCTCTAGGAGAAAGGAACATCCTCATCAAAATATTTTTCAAAACACATTCTATTCTACAGTTTATTTAAACCCTCAAGCTAGCGCATAGGTACACCAGCTAGGGTAAATTATTTTCAACTATGGAAGGGAGTATAAAAAATTGATGATGGTTTGTATATGGAAAAATGGGGAATTGATAAGTAGTTTGATCTTCGATAATTTCTTGGAATCAGGTGCTTCCATTCCTAATTAATATTTTTTTCTTTTAACCATAGTAAAATGGTTACAAGTTTACTAGTTTAGTGTTTTTATTGTAATTCGTTTCAAGACTATTTTTATCAAAACAGATTTCAGTTTCTATTAACCTACTTACTGTTTTGTGTTTTGTTAAAGGGAAAAAGATTGTTTTTGTTTTTCTTTTAGAGCTTAATTATTTCATTTAATAAAAAAAAATTTAGGTTGGGGTTTCTGAAATTCTCATATTTTTACAATGTTTATTGGAAAAGGGTTCTGTCTAACCATAGTCCATACATGCATTTGATATTTGTTCAATTTTGATTAAAACCATCTCAAATCTAGTCAATGGTCTCTCAACTTATGATGTGAGTTACATTGATCTGATTTTTAAATGTTATCTTATTGAGGACATTGTATGACCAGTGATACTAGGTGGTCTTGGGTGGTCATGTGTTTCTTTGTAACATTTTTTTGTGTTTTTGTTTATGTCTTAAACACATGTTAAGAGTGGTTTCAATTATGTCTTGGGATACTTGAAGACAGGTAAATCTAATCATGGCAATCAATTTTGAGCTTTAATAGATAGTTTGATAATTAGTTTCATATGGCAGTTTCAATTTGGTTGAACAGTAAGGAATACTATAAGTACATGATAGTGGGGACATGTTTGAAGTAGAGAGAGTTATTGGATATTCATGAAACATTCTTTATTTTATTCTGCACAACAATTTATACTTGATTAGAAATCTTTGAATAAAGTTATAGTTGTCCTAATATTACATGATGCACTATTTGATACAAAGCTTTATTTTTATCCAATGAAGCATTTTATTGGATCATGATCACTATACTTGATTAGATATTCCAACTCTGTATAAATCATATATTGTATAAGTGTGGCATTGTAAGTTCAGCGAGGCATTGTAAGTCCAGTGAGGCATCATAATTCCATTAAGATGTTAATAAGGCCAATGAGGCATTTCTGTTAGTGAGATACATATACTAGCCAGTGAGGTATCTTGCTAGTGAGAAAATAAATCTAGTGAGGCATTTGTAAAAAACATTTTCAATTAAGCCAATGAGGCATTTTGAGTGGTTTTATTCTCCAGGGGATTTCCACTTAGGACATCTCTTGTGTTATTTTTTTTTTTTATCTTTGATGTATTTGTCTCTCATGTTAATATACTCATCATGTTCCATCAGTCCTTAATTTTATTCGATATGCATGGATACCTATTCATTACATTTTAAATTTACTTTCATTATAGTTGACCATGTTGAGTAGATAAAAATGTTCTTAAATTCCTGACATTTGTTAAGTTATAAATATTATCTAAAGTCTTGTGAAGTTTTTATACCACTGATTCACCCCCCTCACTCAGTGGTATTGTACTCCAACCATTGGTATCAGAGACAAACCATTGAATGTTAGTCTAGGGAATTCCTGGTAGTGGACTACTCATTAGGGCTAAGTGAAAAAGAAACAAAATCCAAAATCCAAAATAATACTATCGAAACTAGTGAAATCTTGTCTCAGGAAAAACCCTTGCTAGTTGATTCTATAAGTTTAGAAAAGGAGATGTCTAATGTAGATTCTAATGGATTCTTTGTGTGTATAAATGAATCAGATTTAGAAGAGTGTGAAAGTGAATTTGAAAGAGAATTTGATCTTGAAGGAGATCGTGTCGTTGCTTTAGAAATGATTACAAATCTAAAAAAGGAAAATAGGAAAATCAAGATTCAAATTGAAGAAAAAGATGTAAAGCTGAACACTAAATAGGAAACATGTAGAAAGTATGAGAATGAACTTCACTCTTTAAATAATAATGTAGAGAATAAATCTTTGTTCAAAGATTATGAATCAAATGATATAATTATGAATTTGAAAGTAGAGATTGAGGAGACTAAGAATATATTGGCAATCACATAATCTAACTTGGAATTTAAAACCTTTGAGCATCATAAACTTGAAGGATAAATTGTTACTTTAAAGCATGATCTTAAGTATGTTAGAAAATAATAAATTTTTTGATGAAAGTATAAACAAGTTAAATGAGATGCTAGATAAGAAAAGAGAACATATGGATCCTACTAGATAAGAATATAAATTAGGGAAGACCTCTTCAAATGAAAAAATTTCAAGAATGTATCTATAAATGGAAAAATGAAATGTTTTTAAGGTTAGAAAAACTCCAAGAAAGAAGATAGACTTAAACTATCATATTTCTCCTGAAACAAAGATTAAGGTTGCAAAATGAAATACAAAAAAAATTTCAACAAATTTGGAAGACGAGATAACCATTTTAAAGGATGTACATATGACGGACATGATCATTCAATGAGGTATGATGCATCTTATTTTTTTTGTTATTATTATTCCTATCATATTTATGGTCATATATCTAGAGATTTCAAAACTAATATTAGAAATGATTATGGATGGAGTAAAGATAAAAGTTCTTACAAGTTGACAAATCAGGACGATGGTGTTATATTTTATAATTGACATAGATTTGGTCATATAGCAATAAATTGTTGGGTCTATGAAACATATATTAGGTATGATAATAGAGCCTTTGATAGAATACAAAAGAGAAATTGTCATTTTCTTAATTTTAATTATGGTTTCATATGTTATAGATGTCACAAACTTGTACATAAAGTAGAATTTTGTTAAAATAGCTCAAATGATAGTCTTAGTTATCATAAAAAAGACATGCATAAAGAAATTTTGGAGAAGAAAGAAAGAAAAAGAGGAGGAAGAATCAAATATTGTGTGTGATACACATGAGACTTTGGTGCGTGCATAAGTGATAGCATGTAGACATTGCAGAACTTTGAGAATTCGTAGGACTTTGATTCACTTGTTTTTTTTTCTTGTTACTGCATGCCTAACATTTGACTAAACAAAAATAATGATACTTGTAATCATGGTATTGTTAAGTGATATTAAAGAGATAGAAGGTGATAGTTACTTTCATGATAGTATATACTACAACATTCATAATGTTTGGGTACAATTGTGATTATTACAATTTTCTTTGACTGATTTTGGGTTCATTTATTCTTTAGTGAAGATATGTGGTTTTTGGATGGTTCAAGAAGTATTGATTTTATTGTTCATTTATATTTATGTGGTATTGATTGCATTTGTCCAAGAAGCATTGTTATGATATAGATTTCTATGTGATCAACTATGATGCTATTATTAAGGTTTCATTTTTGACATATCTTTTGGTGACAGATTATGAGATGACATTAATGCTTTGATGTTGCTTATGTTTTCACAGTTTGCATTGGTAATCTTATATGGTGATTTTCAGTTTTTTGGAACATGTTTCAAGGGTAATTATGATCAGTTGATACATCTATAACATCACAAATATTTGGTCATATTTTGTGTATTTGTGGCATTGGTTGGTCTTGACTGAGATCTCTTATTTAAGAAGAGTTTTATTAAGGCATGGTATTTCATAATTAGATCTACCTCTCATGGAAGCTTTAGCATTAGGACTACTTGAAATATCTATATGATGCATCGGTATCTCTTATACTTTCATGCACCATATATTTATCTTTAATAGTATTAAATCTTTAATTATTGTGGTATGTTTTTCAGAAATAATAGTGGATAGTGTTTAATTTCAATCACTTTGATAATAGTTTTGAAGATATTGGTTCATGATGATGTTTTTGGTTCATTTTGGTTTTGACAGACAATTTCATGGTGTTCTTGGTGTGATCATTTTACTGTACAGTTTAAACTCTATGGATTTCCATGTTATGACTTACTTGTTGTTGTGATGGGATGTTTTTGTTGAGGATGAACATTACAAGACATTGTTATTTTATTTGTCTACTACTAGATATGGATTTTCTTATTTTGAGATTTAATTATGATTATTGTGAGATAAAATTGATAGCATTATGAAATTGTTAGTTCTTTTTGCTTTGATCTTCCTTTGACAAATATGATGTTGATCAAGAAAATTGTGGATACATGATGCAGTCATGGTAGGATTTTCCCCAATGGAGATGGTCCAAACCATGCAGAAAGAGTCAACACAATGGAAACAACAAATGAAAATAAAAATCAAATCAATAATGAATAGAAAACATGTTGATTCAGGCATTCACATTACTAGACAATCAAGAATTTAAATCATGTTTTCCTAGTGACATGTTGGCTTACACTTAAGGAAGTCATGTCTAATTACAAGCACAAATCCATATCCAACCTGGATGCTGACCTCTAAAATACTTCCTATTGAGAGCTACCTAAACAATGAAAAAATGCTACAATATATACAAGTTTGCCAGCCACAAGTCATCTGGAAGAGATCACAATCCCCAAGGAAGGAAGAAAATAACATGTGCAAAATAGGATAGGACCCAAATCATGAAGAATGCCTCTAGATTAATATGGAATGAAGTGTGATCACACAATGATTTTGGCTATGAGCATAAGATCATTGGACAATGTACCAATTAGATCCATAAGGCAAAAGAAAGATTCACAAGACCAAAAAAATTAGATTTATCCATTAGCTTAAAGAACATATAGGTCTGATCTCCACCAAGACATAATGGATCAAGATGTTAACATACACACAAATTTCAAATGATGTCCAAAACATGCCATAAGGTTTGCATGAGCCAAGGTGCCAACTGGGAGAAACAACACACAAAACACTGGAACTGACAAACAGGAACATACTGAAAATTAACTG
The DNA here is from genome assembly GCA_018584345.1 of Thuja plicata. NCBI lineage: Eukaryota > Viridiplantae > Streptophyta > Pinopsida > Cupressales > Cupressaceae > Thuja > Thuja plicata. The sequence goes on from MU226860.1 coordinate 1,099,260, forward strand.
AAAAGAAAATCTTTTTGGTTGATCCAAGATTTCCAAGAACCAAATATGCTCATGCATCAGACACCTAGGTTTATTGAAAAGTGATCCCCTCACTTTGATGTTGCAAGAAGAAATCCACAACTAATCACTAGACTTCATTTTGACCTTCAATTTTCAAACCCTAATGGTTAAGAATGTAAATCTACACACAAAAACTCTCTCTTCTTTCCAATATAATCTCCACATCCTCTACACTTAAATGAACTAGCTAACAAACTCACTAATAAAAACAAATTGATCAACATCAAAACCACACACAAAATCTTCATTCTTCTTCATAAACACTCTTATTATCTTTAGTCACTTATCCTCATCCTCTTCATACATATGAGCACTCTCTACCATCAATCCATTAGCAATAATGAATTCATTAACCTTACTCACTTCACCACCTTTATCCTTCAGTCATACTGTATGGGGTAAAATCTGCAAAACTCAAGAAATAGGGTTACTAGCACCGAACTAATCAAAGAACAAACTAATAACCAACATAAAGCCCCACAAACAATAGAAATGAAATCTAATCTATTGGAAATCAAATAAGCAATTAAGTGCAAACCAATAGATAGTTCAAGCCTATGTTGCTTCTCTCTTCTTCTCTTGAAACGTTGATTTTAATTATGCTTAGAGTTGATACTGACAACGCTTTGACTTGGAAGATTTGAGAATATGATAAAATGATTGATGTATATTGATCATAATTAACTCTGAAACCTACATAAAAGATTGTGCTCTCAAAACATTCAAAATTGGGGTCCCTTCAAATGAGAAAGGAGAAGGTTTATATAGAGATTTTAGTCTGATCAACGGTTGAGATTAAAGATAGAGATTTTCTTTTGATGGACAAGATTCAATAAAGATGCTTTAAAACCAAATAAACATACTACTTTATTTGAAGAGTGGTTAAAATTGAAGACTTGATTAGCATTAAATAATTTTTAAAAAAATTAATTATGTTCAAGAGAGAAGATAATAAATAAATCAAAGATTTTATTTATTTTAAAGGAAGTTTTCTTTAAAAAACAAATTAAATAAATTTTAAAAAAAACTTATTTAATTGGAGAAGATTTTAGAGAAATAAATAAAATAAAGATTTTATTTATTTTTAGGAGAGAATTGCTTTCTTTGAAAAAACAAATAATTAAATAAATTAAAGAATTCATTTAATTATAGAAGATTGAGATAAATAAATAAAATAAAGATTTGATTTATTTTTAGGAGACTTTTCTTTTGTTGAGAAAAGCAAATAATTAAATAAATTAAAGAATTCATTTAATTATAGAAAATTGAGATAAATAAATAAAATAAAGATTTTATTTAATTTTAGGAGACTTTACTTTCTTTGAAAAAAATAAATAATTAAATAAATTAAAGAATTCATTTAATTATAGAAGATTGAGATAAATAAATAAAACACAAATTTTATTTATTTATAAGAGACTTTACTTTCTTTGAAAAAAAATAATTAAATAAATTAAAGAATTCATTTAATTATAGAAGACTTAGTTAACTAATTAAATAATTAAAATAATTATTTAATTATGAGGAAAATGAAAGAAAACATTTAATTAAATAATAAAAATTATTGTAATTAAAGTGGAGGAATTTGATTAATTAAATAATAACAATATTTAATTAATATTAGAAGAAAATTAGATAATTAAATAATGAAAAATTATTTAATTTTGATAAGGGAGGGAAATGTTAATTTTTGAATTTGAATTAGAAGAATGACACTAATCAATTAAATAATAATGATTATTTAATCAATTAAAAAGAAAGTTTGTTGATTGCAGACGTTGGATAATTTTAGGTGTCTACACATACTTCCTGTTTCATCATTATCACTTCTAGCTTCAGTTCAATCCTCATCTTCACTCTTGGTATGTCCATCTTCATGCTAAAATAATTGTTCCTACCGAAGGAATACTACTCCTATTTCCATACCTGTACTGCAACACATACAATAGAATATTGTTTCACACAATCAATCTGATTAGTACAAACATCAACCAAGAAACACATATCTTCTCTCGCACACCCTCTAGGTGATCTTTGTAACAAATCAACATCTAACTAAAACATCTTAGCCTATACTTTTCCCTTAGTAATAGGATCATCATCACTAATGAAAACCCTATCCAAAAAATTCTCATACTTACCAACAACAATGTCATCAACAACATTATCCTCACTACTGTACTCAACAATATTAGACTTTTCAACTAGGTTATCAGACTCATCAAAAGGAAATATATTCCCAACCTCAACTATATCAACATCCACAACATCAATAATCTCATTATCCATCTCAACAACAAAACACTCCTTAAATTGTTCAACTTGTTCAACAGATTTAATAAAGTGATTATGAAACCCAATCACATCCACATCTACCTCATCTTTGTCTTCATAAATTTCTTTCATACTTGATGTCCAAACATTCAAATATGCTCTTACCTCATCAAGATTTATCTATTTTACTTCTTTTGATGTTGCAATCCTAGTTTGCGTCTTCCTTCTTTGAACAATCCTTCTAACAAGACAAACAATCCACCTCTTGATTAGTAAATGCCAACATAACTTCTGTTAGGACTGTAAATTTTGGATTTCCTTGGTGCTTGTTCCTGCCTTTTTTTCTATGAGTATTGGGCTATGGTATAAAACCCTAGTTTTTCTTCCATATAGTTAAACCCTTAATTCTCCTTTGGAATGTTGTAAAATGAAGTTACTTTTTGAGGTCACTTAAGTCTTTTTTTACCATGTGTTTTAAGTTATTGAGCGGGGCCATCTTTAATTTTCCCTAATTCATGCATGGGGTCTAACTATGTATTATTTTATCCTAATTCCTAAGTCCTAAGTCCTCGCAGGTTTTATTTATCACATTTATTGGACAGGTTCCTTTGATCTGATGGTGATCGCTTTCCCTCAATCAAAAAAGTAATTGTTGAATATCTATCAAGGCATAGCACCTAAGTTCCACATGTCCTTCTGAGTTCAAAATCCATCGAAAATATTGCACAGTTGGATTATTTTTTATCACACGGTGTACATGTTTCTGACATCAAGACCTGCACAGAGGATAGGCTTCAAGGCTTCATGCTTGTGAGACGCGCAAAACATGATCGAGCAAATAGGCAAGTTAACGTGTGGGTTGATACGATCTAATTCAATGGTTGTCGTGTTCCCATAAAATTAAATATGCAAGGAAGATATTCATTGAGCCATTGCATCTAATGAACACGTGTTCTTTCTGAGAAGTGGGGTCTATGGTTTGTAAAGATAAAGTGGGACCATCAGACCCATTTCAATCAAGCGGTGGATGCAAAGCCTTAATCAGAAGATGCAGGGAAGTTAGATATTTTTGGCATCATGGTTTTGCGACACGTGGTAGTTGGCAAGACTAGGTCATGAATGCAGTTAAGATATGTGTCGTGCATGTCAATTTTCATCAGATGGTTGGCACATTTCCTGGGATGGAAAGAAAACAAAGATTAACCATTGAGGCATTGTGACTATTTGACACTTAGAATCCTGTGATCGTGGGGCCAGAGCTAAGGAAGAGTAAAGGACAATAATGTTAAATATGATCGGATGGTAGGAAATTTGCCTTGATCAAGAGGTGCATGAGAGATAGTCATTGAGGGTTCACACTTGGTCGACACATGTTTGAAAGTCAGAATGGGACTGAGATGCTATGAGGAACTGACATGTGTCTTGCGCTTGTAGTTTTCTTCTAAGTAAATATCAATGGTTATGCTTTAAACTTGAAGGTATGATTCTATCTCAACCATTGATAATGTTTCCACACAATTTGAATTTTCAAACCTCTGTAGAGGGTTTTTTGGCCATGGCGGTGCTCTTTCAAGTTGCAAAGAAGTAGATGGATCAACCTGATCTTCTAGGTTACATTAATGTGGCCCTAGGGTGCCGGAGAGATAGATTTTTTGATATCTGGGGATTCATAAATGTTTTTTGGTGGTGACTTAGGTTTTTGATCAGATTCTAAAGATATTCGGAGACTTGTTTTGCTTCTCTATCTATTTTGCATTGATATTGGTTTGGTTCCTGAGTGGTGGTGGTTTTTTTTAGAGTTTCTTTTTTCATAAGGCGGTCCAAACTCATGGTATCTAATTGGTATAACTAGGGTTTTTTGAGTCATTTATAAGGATGGGAATTTTATGCCACAGAAGGCTTGTAAGCTTTGCATATTGAATTAAAACTATCAGTGGTCCTTTTGGCTCTGATTCTAAATATTTTAAATGTTTTAACAATAATATATGTCTATAACCTCCTGTAAATTGTGAAATCTTATTGAATATTAGTGTCTTTGTTTCAGTTTCTTGTATTCATTTGGGTTGGTTGTTAAGGACATTTCAATCCATCACTCTGTAAGGAAGAGGGTCTAACTGGTTTAGGGTTTCTTTCATAGATAATTAAACATCCTGGGGTAGGAGAACCTCCTTATAATCTACAAATAGAGTATCTTCACCAGGGTTTTTCAATGATACACCCAAGGGATTTCATTCCTAAGGGTCAAAGATAACATCTTAGACTTTGTTAATAAGCCAATTGTAAGACCTAGTCACCCTTGGTGTGTTTATAAACCTTGGGTTTTGACTACGTGGTCAAATGGAATGGTTAGGGGTTTGTATTAGAGTAGGTGTCTAATTAGAATATCTCAATAAGTTTTATGTTATTAAAGGTCCTTAGGATCTTATGCTTAGGTCTCATAGGCTCATTTGGAGCAAAAGTGCAAATTTGCAAGAAATGTAAAAAACTTGCAATATGCAAGAAATGTTGCTTAGCAACTTTTTTAAAAAGTTGCAAAATAAGTTGTAAACATTCCCTAATAGTCACAACCTTTGAAAATTAGTTGGATTCATTTGGAAATGTCTTCATATATCCATTTCAGGTGGGTGGAAGACAGATGATGTACATTTGCATTCAAATTAATAAATTTGCCTTATTTTCCCTACTTTTGTGTCAAAATTTGATCATGTATGGATTTTTAATTGCTTTTAGAATGAGGAGAATTGAAGATATGAAGTATATCATGAATTATAAATCCAATGCTTTTGGTTTGAGTCAAATTGGAGATCAAGATCAAAAGTTAGAAGGATTTCTTCCTCGAATGCACATAAAGCCTTCCTAAACCAATGGTTTGTAAAGATCATGCCCTAACATTCTTTCTAATAGTGGGAATTCCATACCCATCAGGTAAATTCAAGTAGGTTCAATGTATTCTAGGATTCCAAAATCTTGGGAGAAGGGGAGTAGGTTTACTATTTTTGGTTGGAAGCCCTAGTCCAAGCATCTCTATGTGGTTGAACAGTGTAGGAAAGAATGAAGTGATAGTAGCACTTTGGGGGTAGAAAAAAGAAATATAATGGTGGATTGTGGTCTATTAGGGGTCCCTAATACCATTCCAATTATTGGATTATGATTGGAGCTTGAATGGTAAGACTTCTACAAGGAATCACACCTATTAGGTCTAATTAGTCCTAGTGCAACAATGTTTGGTTGGTGGTGTCCTTGCAAGTTGGGAGTCAACACTTTGGGGGTTTGACACATCTTATAAAAGGGTGTCTATATCTAGTATTTTTTTGTAGGTCTTTTGGGAAGTTTTATAACTAAACCCCAAAAACCCTCTGTAAAAGGCTACAAGCTAGGAAAGCCTAATAGCCAGAATTGGTGTAAGAATCCTTAAGTGTTTCAAGGGTTTGTGGATCACTTATATAGGAGACATTTGAGAATTTTAGAACCTTTTCATCCTTTTTTCAACATCTAGGTTCCTATTTTGTGTTTGAGTCTAGTAGAAAGCAACCCTACTCAAGAGACATAGAATCCTCAAGGAGGATAGTGAATCTTGGATTTGTTGCAGGATCAGACAAAGGTGTAGAGCACTCTCACAAGTCAATTTTGGTGTAGTGAAGACACCTAAGGCCATTTCATATCAAGTATACCTATTTAAGAGAGAGATATACATTAACTGGTATCAGAGCATCTAAGATCCTTAGGGTAAGAATTTATCAACACCATGGAAGGAGAAGAAGATGGAGGGTTGTCAAAAAGGATGACCAATGCAGAGATAGTAAAATATCTAAGAGATCAGAAATATAGGCAAGATGAACAAAGAGACACTAAGATGTAGCTAATGAGGCAAGAGATGGAAGATCTTAGGTAAGAGCTTAATAACAAATATAATAACTCTAAAGATGTTGAAGAAGGGAGTGAGGAAGAACCCCTTGAGCGGGAAGAAGATGAGTGTCTTGTAGATCAGAGGCTACTAATGAAGACTCTAAATTCTATGGAGAGGAGAACCTTGGATACAAAGATTGAGTTGCCTACATACAGTGGGAAGATGGACCCTAATGCTGATATGGATTAGGTTTATGCCCTAAATATTTTCTTGGATTGTGAAGACATCCGTGATATTCAGAGGGTGAAGATTGCTAAGTCAAAGCTCAAAGGCTCTACACTCACATGGTGGAACTTCACTCAAGATGATAGGGTGAAGAATGGGAAGAATCCAATCACCACTTGGAAGAAAATGGTATCCCTAATAAGGGAAAATTATATCCCTGAAGATTATGAAGTCCAACTTCATAAAAGAAGAATGAGTCTAAGATAGAAAGAGATGGATATCTCAACCTACACAGAGGAATTTCAAAAGTTGGTAATGAAATCCAAAATTTCTGAACCAGAATGTGTGATGCTTGCTAGATATATGCAAGGCTTAAGAATCTCAATCCAAGATGAACTAAGCTTGACAAGCCCTACCCAGTAAACCAATTCTATCAATTGGCATTCAAATTGAAGAGAAGTTCAGAAGAAGGAATGAATAGAGTGGTAGAGGAAGAGGCAAGAATGAGAGAGGAAGAGGAAGAGGACAGAATTGTAGACATCAAGGAGAGTATAACAAAGAAAAAATACAAGGATAACACAGTAAAAGGGGTGGATACATAGGAAGAAGAGGAAATGGAAGAGGTAGAAATGTGGGGAGAAATAATGGACACATTAGATTCTACAATTGCAATCAGATAGGCCACTACACCAATAGGTTTCCAAACATAGATAAACAAAACACACAGGGTGAAAGAAGAGCCAACCTAGTACAATAAGATGATGTAGAAGCTGGAAGAGACTGTGTTGGAGAAGAAGGATTATGCCTCATGATGAAGAGGACTTTGATCCAAGCACCCATGCTAGTGGAACCTCCTCAAAGGAAGAGTCTTTTCAGGACAAACTGTAAGAGTCATGGAAATGTATGCAAATTAGTAATTGATTCTGGTTATACTAAAAATCTTGTATCTAGAGAAATGGTAGATAAGTTAAAATTGGAAAAGGTACCCCACCCCAACCCATTCCATGTATCTTGGTTAACTAAGGGACAAAAAACCATCACCAATGAACAATCTTGGGTAGATTAAACCATTAAATACTATAAAGACAAAGTCTTATGTAATGTAGTAGATATGGATATTTTCCACTTACTACTAGGATGTTCATGGAAATATTATTTACAAGCCAAACATGATAGAACCACAAACAAATATCAAATCAATCAGAATGGTCACAAGTATAATATAATCCCTCTTCCTGACTCTCAACAAGAAAAGCCAAAGGAACAATCGGTCATGCTTGCAGGAGAACAAGAGATGATTAACACCATCCAATAAATAGAGGTAGGATATGCCTTAGTCATCAAACCTAAGGAGAAGACAGTACATAAAGAAGTACCCAAGGAAATAGACATCTTACTACAGAAGTATAAAGGTATAGTTGCAGGAGACATACCAGATGAACTCCCACCTTTAAGGGATATTTGTCATCAAATAGACTTCATCCTTGGTGCTTCCCTACCAACCAAGGCTTCATAAAATCTCACCCTTGATCAGAATGTAGAGGTAACCAAACAAGTCACTAAATTATTGACTAAAGGACTCATACAAAAGAGTCTCAACCCTTGTGCAGTCCCAAGTGTATTGGCCCCTAAAAAGGATGAAAAATGAAGACTATGCACTGATTATAGGGAAATAAAAAATATCACAATCAGATACATATTCCCTATACCGAGAATTGAGGATCATTTAGAATAACTTGGAGGAGCATGCTATTTTTAAAAAATAGACCTTAAATTAGGCTACCATCAGATAAGGATAAGGTCTGGAGATGAGTGGAAAACTACAATTAAAAGTACTGAGGAATTATATGAATGGCTTGTAATGCCATTGGGTCTTATCAATGTTCCTAGCACCTTCATGAGACTAATGAATGAAGTGCTTCATGATTTAATAGGAAATTTTTTAGCGGTCTACTTGGATGAGATTTTGATCTTTAGTAGAACTAAAGAGGAACATATAAAACACTTGGAACAAGTCCTTCAAAGGCTACATGAGAAGAAATTATCTATAAATCTAGAAAAGTGTGCATTCATGCAACAAGAATTGACATTCCTTGGTTTTGTCATCTCAAAGGGCACATTGAAAATGGATCCTAAAAAGGTAGAGGCCATCATTAATTAGCCAACACCAAAAACACCAGGAGAAGTTAGAAGTTTTCATGGACTGGCTACCTTTTATAGGAAAGTTTTTACAAACTTCAGTCATATTTGTTCACCTTTTCTTGATACCATTAAAGGTGGTAGGAAGATCAAATTTCAGTGGAAAACCAAAGTAGATGAGGTTTTTGAATACTTGAAGGGAAGAGTATCACAATACCCCATCTTGGAACTACCAACTTTCAATAAGTTTTTCATAGTAGATACTGATGCTAGAAATCTGGCCATAGGTGCAATCCTCTGTCAAGATGGCAGACCAGTGGCCTTCTTCTCAGAGAAACTTAATGAAGACAAGAAGAAATATAGTACATATGATTTGGAGCTCTATGCAATAGTTTAAGCTCTCAAAAAGTGGAGGCACTACTTGGTCTCTAAATAATTCATTGTCTTCACAGACAATCATGCATTAAGATTTCTCAATAGCCAAGACAAATTGAGTTGCAAGCACATGGAATAGGTTGAAAAAATCAAAGCATACACCTTTTATATAAAGTACAAGAAGGAAACCTAAAACAAGGTAGCAGATGCTCTCAGTAGAAGAGTAATCTTGGTTGAAGAAATATAGGTGCAAAGCATGGGAGTTGATCCCCTCACACACCTATACAAAGATGATCCAGATTTTGGTGATATCTGCAAGGTTTTTTCTACACTCTCTGATGCATTTAGTACTACATATTCATAATATTTGTTTCATAATGGTCTTTTATTCAAAGGGGGTCAACTATGTATCCCTAAATGCTCCATGGGGGAAAATATGATAAGAGAAAAACATTGTGGGTCACAAGGAGGTCACTTTGGCATTGACAAAGCACTGGAATTAATAAGGACAAACTATCATTGGCTAAGGATACCAACTGATGTTAGGAAATTTGTTGAAACTTGCACCATTTGTCAAAGAGGTAAAGGAGTTAGAATAAATTGGGGCCTTTATTAACCACTTCCAATCCCAACAAAGCCATGAGACAGTGTAAGGATGGATTTTGTCTTAGGACTTCCTAGGATCAAACAAGGATTTGATAGCATATTTGTTATAGTAGACAAATTTAGAAAAATGACACACTTTATTCCTTGTAAATTTTCTGATTATGCATCTCATATTGCTAACTTATTTTTTAAAGAGGTGACCAACATGCATGGATTTACAACATCCATAATCTCAGACAAAGATGTCAAGTTTCGAGGGCAGTTTTGGAGAATCCTTTGGAAGAAGTTGGGCACTAATCTCTCATTTAGTTCTTCTTATCATCCCATAAAAGATGGACAGACTGAAGTAGTCAATATATCATAGGGAAACCTCCTCAGATGTCTTACAAAATAGTATGGGAAAACTTTGGATTCAATTATTCCTCAAGAATAATTTTATTTTAATGATTCAATCAAAAGGTCAATAGGGAAGACATCATTCCAAGTGAACTATGGAATTAAACCTAGACGAGTAATGGAGTTGAGAGAGTTACCAAATGACTTCAAGTTCAATGCACAAGGCGATGAGTGTTCAACATGGATCAAATAGATACATGATCAAGTTAGAGAAACACTGAATCAGAATACTGCAAAATATAAGGAACAATCAGACAAAAAGAGGAGGTATGTTACCTTCAAAGAAGGAGATCAAGTCTGGGAACATATAAAAAAAGAAAGGCTACCTAGGGGGCACACAAAATTATAGATGAGAAAGATTTGTCCCTGGTAAATAATCCACAAATTTGGAGACAATGCATATGAAATCTCTCTGCTACCGAATATTGTTATTTCTCCTATTTTCAATATTTGTGATCTCACTCCTTTTAAAAGTGATGCAGGATCTAACAATTCTCTATAGGATACTAAAGATACATAGGTTGAATGGTTTAAGGATTTACCACCAAGACAACCCATAAAATTGGAGAAGATACTTGAATCTAAGTTTGTCAAGAAAACAAGAAATAAGACCTATACAAATTACTTGGTCAAGTGGAAGGGGTTACCTGACATTGATGCAAAATGGATGGACAAAGATTGTATCAACAAACATGGAACAAACCTTCATCAATTTCTCTCAAGTGGAACTTGAGTTTTCAAAACAAGGGAGTATGGTGCAGGAGCACCTCCCTATACTCTATAAACAAAATATCTTCACTAGGGGTCTTCAAGGATACACCCAAGGGATTTCATGCCTAAATTTCAAAGATAACATCTTAGACTTTGTTAATAATCCAATTGTAAGACCTAGTCACCCTTCTTGTGTTTATAAACCTTGGTTTTTTACTATGGTCAAATGGCATGGTTAGGGGTTTGTATTAATTTAGGGGTGTACTTAGACTGTCTCAATAACTTATATGTTATTAAATGTCCTTAGGTTCTTAGGCTTATGTCTCATAAGTTCATTTGGAGAAAAAGTGCAAATTTACAAGAAATGCAAAAAGGTTGCAATATGCAAGAAATGTTTCTTATAAAAATTTTCAAAAAGTTTCAAAATAAGTTGTAAATGTTCCCCAACAGTCAAAACCTTTGAAAATTAGTTGTATTCATTGGGAAATATCTTCATATAGCCCTTTCAGGCGGGTAGAAGATAGTTGATGTACATTTGCATTCAAATTAATAAAATTACCTTATTTCCCTACTTTCTGTGTCAAACTTTGATCATGTATAGATTTTTACTTTCTTGTAGAAGGAGGATACTTGAAGATCTGAAGTCTATCATTAATTAGGAATCCAAGTCTTTTGGTTTGAGTCAAATTGGAGATCAGGATCAAAAGTTAGAAGTATTTCTTCCTCGGGTGCACAAAAGGCCTTCCTAAACCAGTGGTTTGTAAAGATCATGCCATAAATTTATTTATAACCATGGAAATTCCATTCTATGAAAGTATGGTCAATTTATTCTAGGATTAAATAAGCTTGGGAGTAGAGGAGTAGGTTTACTATTTTTAGTTGCAAGCCCTAGTCCAAACATCTATATGTGCTTGGAAGAGTGTAGGAAAGAATGAAGTGACAATAGCACTTCAGGGGTCCATAAAAGAAATATAATGGTGGATTGTGGTCTCTTAGGGGTCCCTAATATCATTCCAATTAGTGGCTTATCAATGGATTTTGACTGGTGAAGACTTCTATAATGAATCACACCTATTAGGTCTAATGAGGCCTAGTGCAACAATGTTTGGTTGGTGGTGTCCCTGCAAGTTGGGAGTCAAAACATTGGGGGTTTGACACATCTTAGTAAAGGGTGTGTGGATATAGTATTTTTTTAGGTCCTTTGGGAATTTTTAGTACTAAACCCCAAAACCCCTTTGTAAAAGGCTACAAGCCAGGAAAGCCTAATAGCCAGAATTGGTGTCTGAATCCTTAAATGTTTCAAGGGTTTGTGGATCACTTCTATAGGAGACATTTGATAATTTTGGAACCCTTCCATCCCCTTTTCAACATCTAGGTTCCTATTTTGGGTTTGAGTCTATTAGAAATCAATTCTACTCAAGAGACATAGAATCCTCAAGGAGGATAGCGAATTTGTGATTTGTTGCAGGACCAGACAAAGGTGTAAAGAACTCTCACAAGTCAGTTTGGGTGTAGTGAAGACACCGAAGCCCATTTCATATAAAGTATACCTATTTAGGGGAGAGCTTTGCATCACGTCCTTAAAGTAGTTTAAGTGAGTATAGAAATATAATAAATTTGATAATTACATTTGCTTCCAAGAAGTGTGAATTGAGTATGTAAGGCATAGTCAAGTTTAGAGATCATTTGTAGGTTTTGCATTTGATGTATGTTGTTGTTAAGAATCTTTTCATTTAGAGTGACTCCATACCCACTAGATAGGGCACTGGTCTAGTATGTTAGAATGTGTGGTTATCATCAATCTTTATAAAATATGTTACCATTTACATGTTTTATACTGTATCCACCATGCCTGCTAGTTTGTGATGATACTGAATATTGAAGGTAGAAGATAGGTAATACCCACCTGAGTTTGTGGAGCTCAAAGTGTAGAAAGTTTTAGGACTTTGTTGAATGTTTTTTCTTATCCTTGTTGAATAAGTCTTTGGGCCTATAGAGGAATATACCTAAGCCATAGGTATAAAAGGGACCAGAAAGAAAAAGAACCAATAAAAATGGTGACTCTTCTAGGGAACTAAGAGATAAGTTCATTTCATAGTTTCCTTTAATATTTGCAAAATATAAAGGTGAAGTCTCATATTTTAATATCCCAAGTTTGTTTGGGTGGAGAATTTGATTTTTTTTTTGGCTAGTTTTGTTGTTTAAAATCACAAATATATTTTAGGTCTTGTTTATTCAATATATAAACAATATGAGAAACACTAGAGCCTATATAAAGGAACATCAAAAAGTTGAATTAGAGGGTGGGCTCCCAAAGCATGCTAAAAGAAATTGGTCCTAAAGGACAGAGTCTAGTAGTGCAAGTTCCTGGAAGCCTAAGGCTTCAAGTATAGGTCATCCTTTGGGTGTTGTCCCATAAGGAAGTTCTCCTTCTTTTGTAAGTATTGAATTAGATGGTTTGGGATTATTTGACAACATGTTTGATACTCCTATCCAAGAAGACATATCTCAACAAAAGGTTGTAACTTAAGTTCAGTATAGAAGGGAAAATGAAAAGAAAAATAATAGAGATTTCAGACCTAGAAATATTTTAAATTTGTATACTTCTTCCAAAAACACAAGGAATAACCCTTTTCTGCAGGATGATCCTTATCAACAAGCTATAAATCAAAGGGAAATGGATCTTATAAAATTAGAGGATTCTCCAAATTCTGATATTGCATTACCTAATCCTGATGTAATTTTTGGAAATAATGATGCCTAAGAAGAGAAATATAGGAACAAATGATTTTAATGAAAAGAAAGGAAAAATTGATGAAGGGTGCTCCCCTTAATGCCACAAACACATAACAGAAACAGAGAAGCAACAACAATTTGCAAGAACAGAAAATGGGCTTCTTATTATCTCCACAAATGTGGAATTACAAACTTTCAG
>MU226860.1:1118000-1131390 GCA_018584345.1 Thuja plicata
AGAAAATGGGCTTCTTATTATCTCCACAAATGTGGAATTACAAACTTTCAGAATTACAATATGCAAAGCCACATGGGCATTCCCCTTACAATATTTTGTAGGACAAAGCCTCAAATTATTACCCAGAACTGTCCCAAACTGCCTAAGACAACACTACGGGCCTTCTTTATATAGGCAATTTCCACCGCCTAAGAAGGTTCCAAAAATCTAGCCATTAAGGCCGACTACCCTTAGCATTTAATTATTTTTCACTTTTATTACAAAAGGGTCGACTTTAAATATTTACAAAATATGAGATTAGGTAGCCCAACTTCCGAAAGCCATAACTTTTGAACCGTAGCTCCGTTTGGCTATTATAACCACTTTTTGGAAATGGGGGATCGCGATCTACAGTACCTGAAGCGCAAGTTAGCTGGGGATTCGACCTCGATCTGAAGCCTCTAAGGTCCTGAAAATTGAGCTCAAAGATTTTGCACCCTAAAATCTCAACAGTAAATCCTTAATAACTTCGCCAATACAGATGATCTGGCAATGAAATTCAACTGCCATTCTTATATGACTAAGATGAACCTTCACCTGGAAAATTAGAACATTCTGAGTTCAAATGACCAACTTACTAAAAATAGCAACTTTGTACAAAATAGCCCTTATTGAATAGAAAAACACATATTTTTGGGTGATGCAAGATTGCCCTTACACCCAAGATGCTCCTGCATCAAAAATATAAAGAGGAAGAAGTCATGGCAGTTGTGGTTGAGAATGAAAACTTGCAAATAAGGCTGGCTCAACTTAAGTTGATGAATCAAGGCTTAGATCAAAACTATAGGGGTTTGAATAAAGAGATCTTTTGTTATGTGGATGCCTTGAGGAAAGAATGTTTGGAGAAGGAGAGATATTTAAAGAAAAATCAAGTGGGCCAGGAACCTATGATCAAACAAATTGTTGATTGGGAAAATGAAAGGCCTTCAAGGGCTTAAGCTTTGTTACAAGATCCTCCTTTAGTCAGCACAAGTAACCATATATTAGAAAAAGGTAAAAAAAAGGTTACTGGTGTACAAATTAATGATCCCAAGGATACAGTAAAGGCATCTCAAGTTATGTATTTACTTGACATAGAGCTAGAAAGAGGTAGGAGAATGAAATATGATATCGCCAAATAGTTGGAAAAAGTAGAGTTAGATGATGCGACTACAGAAATGGAGAAGAAGATTTCCTTCATATAGTCTACTAAAAATATTAAGGCAGTTAATACTACTACTAATACTCAAGGTAGTATTGGATCAGGTCCTAAGGTGCAAACAACAAATGTTAATACTGATGCCATGGGATCTAGTTCATTTCAAGGTACTGCAAATCAAAACCAAGGTCTTGGTACAAGTGGCCAAAATACTGGGGGTGGTTTTCTGAGAAGACCCATGCATTTGGAGACATATAAACAATTATATTTTTATGGTATTCCAGGCCAACCAAATATATTTCCAAATGAAATGAGGAATAGAATCCTTAAGTTTAGTGGAAATAATGTAATAACTAGTGAAGAGCATCTAAAGGCTTTCTCTGACAAGATGAATGACTATGAAATAGAGCATGAGGATATTGTTGTGAAGCTATTTGTACAATCCTTAATTGAAGATGCCAGATATTGGTAGTGTGGCCTTATTAATGGAGGTATTCATTCATGGGAAGAGTTTAAACAATGTTTTAAAGAACAATATGGTGACCAGGTGAATTCTAGTTATATGCTGAATGAGTTCAATAACATCAAGAAGTTTCAAAATGAAAGTGTAACTGAATTCAATAGAAAATTTTAGAAGGCCATGCATAGAATTTTCCAAGAGCTGAGGTTAGATGAAAATGTATGTCTTACTACATATTGCAATGTACTAGATGGTAATATTTCCTATCTTGTAAGAGATAAGAATCCTAGTACTTGTAGGGATGCCTACAACATGGAGGTTAATATAGAAAGTAATAGAAGGGCATGACGTAAACTTGGGAAGAGAGATGATGGTAGATTATGGAAAGACCCTAAGGTTAATTCTAATAGATATCCCAAGGAAGAAGATAAAGTTGATAGATTTGATAACCTGGTTATTACAATCAAAGACCTTACTGCTAAGGTGGACAAGAATGAGAGGGGCTTTCAGAATAATAGACAACAAAATTAGAGGTTTGACAAGCCTTATCGATTGTAGGTGATTCCCTATAAAAAAGTTGTAAGGATGGTAAGCCTCAACCACAGGGACCAATTATTGTATAGAATAAAGGTACTCCTGATCCATTGAAGAGGAATAATCTATACAATGTAGAGAATGTTTCTTGGTGTGTACTCTTCAATATGCCACATTATCCTCTTGAGAGTGTGGTTGCACAAGCTTTGGAAGGGTCTACTGAGAATGAGGATGAAAAAAGTGATCAAGAGGAGAGACCTAAATTCAATATGTTCATGAAATATGCTAAAGAAGAAGTTAATGAACCATATTATGTTATGCATCATACGAAAAATGTTGCTAATGCAAAAGATGAACATGTTAAATTAAGAAGACCTATTAATGAAGAGGTGAGATCTCTTACTGTTGCTGCAATCGATCAAGCTAGGAGTGCTTACAATTTAAGAAATAGGAAGGTAGATAAGGATTAGGGAAATCTTGGTTCATTTTTTATAAAAGGAGGTTCTCCTTAACCCCCAATTCAAAACAAAGATAATATTCTAGATCCAAGCAAAGGTACCCCCATTATTGATCAACGAATAGAGAAATCTAAGGAGAGAAAAGGTAAGGCTTCTAGTGGGGATGTCTTAGGTTTTCTATATTTTGACATGAAGCATACACTATCTCAAAGGAAGGTGTCAGTGCCATTGATTGAGATGTTGAAAATAAAGGAGCACAGAGAGGTTGCTTTCTCTTTACTCAAAGGTATATCTGATGATATTGTTCCTATTACAAGGAATATCAAGAAAAAAGGAGATGATGAGGAAAAGGAGGCTCCTAGAATTTATGTGGGGAACATTATTACTCAAGAGACCTCTCATATTGATCCTTTTTATGTGACTTTGCTGGTGAATGACCAATTAATAAGAAATTATATGATAGATTTAGGTGTTGCCGCAAATGTAATGTCTTATGGTGTGATGAAGGAGTTGGTATTAAAAGTTGATAAATCTTTTGGAAGATGTTTTTCTATGGATAATAGAGAAATACCTGTGGTGGGAACCTTAAAATGTATTGAAGTAAAGATTGTTGTTTTTCCTTAGGATACCTTCAAGATGGATGTTGTTGTGGTTGATATATCACCACATTATGGTATGTTTCTATCTAGACAATGGGAAACAACTGTTGGAGGACATTTACAATTAGATCTATCATATGTTACTATCCCCATCAATGAGAGTGATGTCAAATTGTATAGGGAGATAGTGCTCCAGTGATAATTGACAGGAGGGATCCCAAGGTACTGAATTGTTTCATGGATGTTGACATGGAAAATTTTAGGATTGAGAAAAGTGGTTCCAAAGTTGAGAATCGGGACCTAATTGTGAAGGAGTCACAATCACATCAAGATGAAATATAGAAAATATACTTTGATGGTGCCTACTCCAAGGAAGGATCTAGAGCTAGTTTTTTTTTATTTCCCCATTAGGTACAACTTTTAAATAGTCTTTCCTCTTAGCTTTCCAATACACAAATAACACTACAAAATATGAAGCATTGTTATTAGGCTTAGAGGTTGCAATAAAACATGGCATAAAGTTGTTAAGAGTATTTGGGGACTCAGAGTTAGCAATCTCCCAAATTAGATCCATGTATGCTTCTAAAAATGATAGATTGAAATTATAAAAGCATGTAGTCTCAGATAAAATAGAGTTTTTTTATGTTTTCTCAATAGAATGGGTAGAGAGATCCAAGAACATTATGGTTGATTTCCTAGAAAGTGTAGCCATAAAGAATAATGATATAACTTTGGTTGGGATTTCTACTATTGAAACTAAGATCAGGTCTACAATTCCTTATAATGTATATAATTGAAAATGTTTTGAGGATGACATTGATATTCTTAGGTTCATTCAATGTATGAATGATTATGAGGGCCAGAGAATTGATTGTAATGCTTTGGTTGAAACCATAGATAATAAGAAAACTATTTTTGGGACTAAGGTTTTTAGTTGCTAACAAATGTGATACCTAAGGGTTTGGTTCAACTTGAGGGCATATTTAGTGACAATGATAGTCACTTGCTTAAAAGATCTGATGTAAAAATGGATAGTGTTGAGGGAATAACTTTAGGGTCATAGGCAGTCCCTAAAATGGTATTCATTGGAAACAACTTAGCCCCTCACATGAGAGAAAATTTTATTAGCTTATTGAAGAAGTACAAGAATGTTTTTTCTTGGTCATATGAAGATCTTAAGGCTTACAGAGAGGACTTGTTTCAACATGAGATTCTTCTAAATCCTGATGTGAAACCTTTTAGACAAAAGCAAAGACCAATCAATCCATTGCTAGCATAAAAATGCAGGAAGAGTTAACGAAACTTAGGGAGGCTCAAAGTATAAAACTAATCAGACATTCATCCTGGGTGTCAAATCTTGTTCCAGTGAGAAAAAAGAATGGATACATCAGGCTTTGTGTTGACTTCAGAAACCTTAATGTAGCATCGCTTAAGGACAATTATTCCTTGCATAATATGGAGGCAATGCTACAAAGAGTTACAAGATGTGACCTTTTATCCATGATGGATGGATTCTCTGGTTACAATCGAGTTTTGTTTAATGAGTCATAGAAATTTAAGACATTCTTTACTACCCCTTGGGGAACTTATTTTTATGTAATAATTCCTTTTGGTCTCATGAATGCAGTGGCCACTTTTTAGAGAACAATGGATGTTGCTTTCAAGGAATTCATAAATATAATTATGGTTGTCTATCAGGATGATCTCACTGCATATTCAAACAAAGTTGAGGATCATTGCAGGCATCTGGAGAAGATTTTTTGTAAGTATTTGTAGTTTGGAGTATCTCTTAATCCAAAGAAGTGTCACTTTGTTGTTTCAGAGGAAAAGTTTCTAGGGCCTATTATGTCCAAAGATGGAGTGAGAATAGATCCAGAGAGAATTAAGGCTATTAGTATGTTGATTCCTCCTAAGAACATAAAAGGGGTGAAATGTTTCTTAGGAAAGATAAATTTTGCAAGAAGGTTTATTATAAATTTTGCAGAAATTGTAAAACCTATTGCCAAGTTGCTAAAGAAAAGTGTTAAATATGATTGGAATCAAGAATCTCAGCAAGGTTTTGAGAGGATTAAGTTGACTATTTAGGAAGCACCAGTTTTGAAGTCTCCTAATTATGAATTTCCTTTTTCTCTTTTCTCATTTGCTTCATTCTATACCATTGCTAAAGTGCTACTACATAAGGACAAAGAGGGATTTGACCATCCAATTGCATTTTTTCAGCAATTCCTTGCAACCAGTAGAGTTAAATTATGAAATCATGGAAAAAATGTATGCCTTAATTAAGGTAGTAAAGGCTTTTAGGCCTTATTTAGTATGTGCCAAGGTAATTTCCTAAGTACCTCATGTTTCTATTAAGGATATGCTGTCACAAAATGAGGTCACTGGTAAGGGTACAGGTGGATCAATAGAATACATGAATTTGATTTGGAGATCCAGATTACCAAATTGGTTAGAGGCTTGGGGTTAGCAAATCTCATGACATATACAAATACGGAGTTTACCCAAGTAAACAATGTGAAAACAAATGAAATGTCAACTATCATTGAGATGCAACCATAGTATACTGACATTGTATATTTTTTAAAGAATACCAAATGTCCTGAAAATATGAAAGAAAATCAAAGAAGGGATCTAAGACTTCAGGCTCAAAAATATGTGTTGATTTAGGGAGACTTATATTGGAAAAATAGAGATGGATTTCTCTTGTTTTGTTTGGATAAATCTTAGTCTGAGAAGGTGTTGAGAGAAACACGTAGTGGTGTGTGTGGAAAGCACTATTCATCAAAGATAACTGCACATAAGGTACTTAGAACTGGTTTCTATTGGCCTTGTTTGTTTAGGGACACACGTTAGTTTGTGTACAAGTGTGAGGATTCTCAAAGGATTTAAAATAAGATTATGTAATCAAGGGATTTTCCTTTGAATCCAATTTCAGTTGAGGTCCCTTTTTCCCAATGGGGCATTGATTTTATTGGAGAGTTCTCAGAAAAGTCTAGTGGGGTTCACAATTGGATCCTTGTTGCCACTGAATATTTCAAAAAATGGATTGAGGCTATACCAACAAATAGGGAAATGATTAAGGTGGTCATTGATTTTCTAATAGATAACATCTTGACCAGGTTTGGTGTGCCAAACAACCTAGTTATTGATAATTCTGTGTGCTTTAGGTCTGAAGAATTCAAGAAGTTTTGTGACCAGTATGGTATAATGGTTTCATATTATTCACCATATCATCCAAAAGAAAATGGAAAATTAGAATCTAGTAACAAGAGCATTATGAAGATATCAAAAGGACATTAGAAATAAATAAAAGTTCTTGGAATTCAAAGCTTAAGTTAGCTTTGTGGGGTGACAGGATAGTAGTGAAAAGAGTTATAGGTGTATACCCTTTTGAAATGGTTTATGGAACACAAGCTAAATTACCATTGAATAATTTCTTACCAGTCTAAAAATTTATCCAAGGTGAAGACATAGAAGTGACAAAGCCAATGCAAAACATAATTTTGTAGTTGGTAGAGTTGGATGAGATCAGAAATGAAGCACAAGTGCAAAATCAGAAGATCCAGCAACAGTCCAAGTATTTATGTGACAAGAGAGCATCAAAAAGGAAATTTCACATGAATGACATGCTGCTCCAATGGAATGAAAGATTAGAAGACAAAGGAAAAATGGAAAATTTGAGTCCTTGTGGTTAGGACCATTTGTTGTGCATGATCTACATGGAAAATATTCTTATTTCTTGCAAAGTCCTACTGGTGAAATGCAAGACTTGCCTATGCATGGGCAGTTTCTGAAGCCATTTTTCTCATAATTCATTTTTCATGTATGATAGTGTGAATATTTGTATATATTCCTAGTTTTTTAGCTTTAGGTTTTTGGTGCAAATTTTGGTCTGTGTCTCAGAGTGCTGGTTTTCTAGTGTTGAACTTGCGTTCAACCTTCCTTAGTTGGAGCCACTGTTAGGACTGTAAATTTTGGATTTCTATGATGCTTGTTCCTGCCTTTTTTCTACAATTTTTGTGCTATGGTCTTAAACCCTATTTGTTCTTCCACATGGTTAAACCCTTAAGTCTCCTTTGGTATGTTATAAAATGAAGTTACCTTTTGGGGTCACTTAAGTATTTTTTTACCATGTGTTTTAAGTCATCGAGTGGGGCCATATTTAAGTTTCCCCAAGTCCTGCACTGGGTCTATATTATTTTATCCTAAGTCCTAGGTCCTCATGGGTTTAATTTAACACATCTATTGAGCAGGTTCATTTTGATCTAACGGTGATCACTTTCCCTCAATTAGAAGATGATTGTTGAATATCTATCAAGGCATAGTGCATGAGTGCCAAGTGTCCTTTTGAGATCAAAATCCATCAACAAGATTGCACCATTGTATTTTTTCATTCCAAGGTGTGCGTGTTTCCAACATCGAGACTTGCATAGAGGATGTCTTCAAGGCTTCACGCTTGTGAGATAGGTGAAAAGTGGTCGAGAAAATAGGTAAGTTAACATGTGGTCTAATCTAATCTAATCTGAGAGTTTTTGTGTCCCCATAAAGTTCAAGATGCAAGGAAGATATTCATTCAGGCATTGTGCATGATGAACACATGTCCTTTTTGGTAATTGGGGCCTACAGTTTGTAAAGATAAAGCGGGGCCGTTAGATCCATTTTAATCAACCGGTGGGTGTAAAGCCTTAATCAGAAGATGCGTGGAAGTTATATCTTGGTGGCATCATGCTTTTATGATGTGTGGCAGTTGGTGGGATCAAGTTGTGACTGTAGTTAAGATACATGTCATGCAGATCAGTTTTCATCAGACGGTTGGTGCATAGCCTGGGATGGAAAGTAAATGAAGATTAACCATTGGAGCATTGTGACTATTTGACACATATCCTGTTGTGATCATGGGGCTAGAGCTAAGGAAGAGTAAAGGATAGTCATGTTAAATATGATCGGATGGTAGGCACTTTTCCTTGATTAAGAGGTGCATGAGAGATAGTCATTGAGGGTTCATGCTTTGTCGACACGTGTTTGAAATTCAAAATGGAACCAAGATGCTATGAGAAAATTCCAGGTGTCTTGTGCCTGTGGATTTATTTTAAGTAAAGATCAACGGTTGTGTTTTAAACTTGAAGGTATGATTCAGGCTCGGGCATTGATAATGTTTCTGCAATGATGAACGTTAGCACATTGTTACCCCTAATTTTTGACTCATACTCTATTTTTATCATTGCCCAAAATCGGGAGTTTATTATCCAAGAGGTAAAATGTCTGCAAATAATTTTTCAGCCTAGTTTGCATTTTCCCCTTGTCCGTTTAACATTGAATCTTGAACTTGTCTAGTTCAAGGTTCAAGGTTCAACGTTGCCTTGCGGTGTGTTTTGATTTTTCTTTGTTTTATGTGAAAAATGAGCGGCATGGTTTGCAAAGTTCACTCTTCCATTGAACTTTGAATCTTGAACTTGTCTAGTTCAAGGTTCAATGTTCAATTGCAGACTTCATCTTGCAAAAGGTGTAGTAGAGTCTAGGTTTTCGTCGCTCATGTGTTCTTTTAAAAAACACCAAGAGGAAGTAATGTTTTATTACCCATTGAGTTTAATTCATGAACTAAGCTACATTAAAGTTCATGGTTCAATCGAAGCTTGCATGTTGAATTTGTGAAAAGACAGCGGTGACGTGAGCAAAGTGACAGCTGGCGGGTGATGATTTTATCCATGCATGTTTGGGATATAATCATTATTAGATATGAAACTTATATGTCATTTCAGTCATTTAAGAGTTGTGATACATAATGATTTCATCAGGAAAAAAACTCTTGTCACATTTAATTAAGAGCCCGCATTGTCATTTAATGCAAAGCCTTCACATTTTGTGGGAAAATCAGTTATAAATTAAGAGTGTGTGTTATCAATTTTCTGGTATAGTTCTCCTGGTGAAATTGAATTGGTGGTGCATCAGAAGGTATACTCTCATCCTATGAAGCTTAGAGTGTGTGAAATCTTCAGGTTAGTGTTTTTCTCTTCCAGAGTCCCTGTTCGAAATTGAAGCCATTTGAAAAATTTTGATATTGAAAGGCTCTGTTTTCCTTCTGCAATTTTGGTCTTTTGTAAATTTTCCCCATAAGAAATATGAAGTCCCCACTCCCAAATTTTGGGTAAACCTCTCCTCTGGTTAGTTCACTTCCTGAATGTGATGACACAATGATAAAATAAGGTGCCTTAGAGGTGATTCACAGTAAGATTAAAAGCCCTATTTTTGGTTCTATAATAGAGAAGGTGGTGTTGAGTGGTTTAGCTAATGCAGTGGCATTTCCCCTAGTGGCCCCCTATCCAGAGTTAGTAATAGAAGGCATTAAAAGGTATGATAGAGAAGAGAGATGCATTAAGAAAATTGACGGAAGCCCTCTAATCTTCATTAACCGAGATGTTATCCTCATAGCAATGGGCATTCTGGAAAAGGATCCTTATGAAGGATGGACCATTGCCTCCTCCTATTCTATTTTCTCGATGAAGAAATAGATTTATATAAATGAAATTGCCAAGCAATGGTTGTTGGAGGAAAAAAGAGGAGGGTCGAGGCTGCCAAAACTCCTTATTATAGATCATTTCAAACCCGAAGTTGCAGAATTAGTGATTTTGTTGAATAGGATCAACGGTAATAACCACGCTTATTACTGGCAAGACTGGATGTATTTCTTTATCCAGATAACTTTGGGAGGGGAAAAGTTCATTGATTGGGAAGATTGTATTGCTGATGAAATTCATCATCAACTGGAAAATTATTCAGAAAAAGCCAGTGGCTTCTATATGTCTTCTTATTTATTCTATGCACTAGCTTGTACTAGAAAGTTGGATGGTTTATTTCCTAAATTACCTATTCCTAACATGAAGGTGTATGACTATTGTCCCCATTTGTAGAAAGAATTCCATGTTGATAGTTTTATGAAAGTAAATGGTGTTTTTATTTGAAGATTGAACTTTGAGTTGCAGGGGAACACTGAGCAAAGAATGTCGGAGGAAGCCAAGAAGTTCGTCAATGTCTTTGGGAGTTTCTTCATTCAATTCAGAAGGTTTACTTACATAAGGGTGGGCTGATTTGAACGCGAGCCATTAAAATTTCCCAAATATGCTTTGGATTTTCATGTTGTAACTGAAGTTGGGTGCCAGTTGGCCCATGTGCACAAAGACCTCAAAGATAGAAAGGGTAGAGCCAAATCTAGTTTTCCCATAGAACTAGGTTTTTATTCGTGCAAGAATTCTTCTGATGCTCTCAATCTAGATAAGGAATTAAATAAGTTGAAACTAAAAACCTTCAAGGATAGGAGAGATTTTGACATCAGGGCTTATGCTACATGACATTTTAGTTTACCTTCTGAATTTCATCATATCCTTGAAATGGAGGACTTCTGGGAAAACTGTGCAAACGATTTTGAGGCCAGAAGGAGATTATGGTGTAGATTTACACTTGTAAAAATAGTTAACCTACAAACATGCATTGATGCCAATGGAATAGAAGAGGGGGAAGATGAAGATATAGTTGATGAACAATATAAAGAGAAGATTTAGGGGTTGCCACTTCCTGAGATTGACTAGAATATAGAGGAAAGGGAGAGTATTCACATTAAAACTCTCAGTGTTATAAAAAGAACCGAAAGATGGATTACTAGAAAAAGACCACCTCCTCACAGAAGGAACAATACTACAGGGTCAGCTCTTAAAGCTCATGATGAAAATTCTATCCCATGTTCTAATGAAAATGTTTCTGGTGCAAGTTCTCCTAAATCTAAAAATACAAAAGCTGCTGAATCTAAGGCCAAAAAGTAGAGGTCTCCTCATCCTGTTCCACCCATGAGGACATCTAAGAGAAAGGCTCTCAAAGAATAAGTCAAGCTAGTCATAGAAAAGGAAGTGATCAATCTCAAAAAATGGATATTGTGATGGCAGATAAGAACTCACAAGGTTTTGTATCATAAGAAGCTATTTCAGGAGGAGATAATCAGCAAGAAGTCAAGGATTCTACGATTTCTATGCCCACTAGTTAAACACATGCACTGGTAGATTCTTAATAGTCACTGATTCCCACTTTGAAATGTCCATCAGCAGAAAAAGGAATGTCATGCCAATAACACTACTTGTTGAAGACATGGTAAGAAAATGTATGGGTTCCTCAGAGAAACCGAAAAGGATTAGGATAGAATCCAGGGTGGACATCGATGAAAAAATAGGGCACTGGTATACATAGCATGTAGTTCCTAAGAATGATAAGGAATTATTTGAAGACGCTGTGGATGACTTCACAGTTGAGAAGATAGATCTCGAGTATGCAACCAGAGTGGCTGATGTGAAACACTTGGAGAAGTCTACAAAAAAGATCATACATAGGTCTTTTAAAGATGAAAAGGATAAAAATGAGATGAAAGAAACAATAACAAAGATGGATTAATTCATTCAAGAAGTTTAGGATCCTAGTCCTATCCCTTTGACTATAGCTTCACAGTCATTTGATTTGCGTTCCCCAGAGGTTAGGAAAACTCTAGATCAAATCCAAAAGAATAAACTGATTGCAAATGCCTACACTAAATGGATTCAAGCCATGATACAAAAGGGAGGCAATTATATCAATCAGCTAATTAAGATTCACTGAGTGGTTAGTTTGATTGTTGCAAAAATTCTAGTGGAATTAACAAAGTGGGAGAAATAAAAAAAAATGACTGAAAATAACAAATCAATTCTACGAGATAGAGAAATATGGGGTGAGCAAATTTCTAATGGAGAAGCCTGTTCCATGACTAGATGAAGATACTCTCTATGTCTCCATCAAGAGTATAGAGTGGAGAAACTCTGTTATTAAATCCGGTCATGATAGGACCACCTATCTATTAAGTGAATCAAAGGGGTTGATGGATACTATGCAAAAGGATCTCAAATGTTTGAATGTTTCACTCATTAAAGAGGATACCCAAAGTGTCAAAGGAGCAGATGAGTTGCTACTAGAATTTGAGTGTGAGATTACAACCATCAGAGATGCTAAAAATATTACTCCAGATGACTTTACAGCCCTATCCAATATGGAAGTGATGCTGGTGGTGTGTACCAATCACCTTGAGGTGCATATAAAGAAAATCACCCAAGTCTGCAAAGATAAGAAATTCCTAAAGCAAAGGGTAATTTATATTACTCTGCCACATCAGGCCATGATCAACAATGTTGCAAAGGCGCACAAATAATGGAGGAGTTCTCGCTTTGCTGACACCTCACAGGACTAATCAAAGGGATCCAGCACATCCACCACTCTGTGATCATGCTTTGCAGATCACAAAGTAGTGGTAGTTTTCTTAGTTTATGTTGTTTTTGAAATTGGGCGATTTTGCAAAAATAGTTATATACTGAATCCCGTAGAATGTATCTTGGGATGTCAGTTCCTATTTTCTAAAACTGATGGCTATTTATAGCTGGGATAATTTGTAATTTGGATGATGGTAATTTTGGTTAAGCTAGGCTTTAGAATTATAGTTTTAGTACCTTTCAGTTAGTTGTTTTTTGAAAAGGAAACTTGTCCAAGTAAGTTTTTGATATGAATGGAACAAAAATCTATGCTTTGTGAATCTGTTGGTTTATAATTGCATATTGATCTCTGTTGGGATATTTCTTGAGTATCAGAAAGCTTTTTTCAAGTGGATTTTTCTATAGTATGTTTAGTATAGTTTGTTTCTAGCAACTAGTTTCTAAATTTGAAGTTTGTGAGATTCATTCGGTGTTATAATATTTTTCTATCTTTCAATTTTCATGTCATGTTGATGTATGGAATACTGCTAAAACCTTATTCAATCGATCAGATTTCCACAATCCATTGAATTTAGAGCTGAATTTTTTACTTTGATTGTGTGTGTGTTTTTTAGCATCAACATTTCAGATCACACTCCGTGATCCATCATCAGGATGAGTAGAGAGCAATAAGGAAAAGTAAAAATAAGATGCAGACTAGGCCTCACTCAAAGGATAAAGGAAGGGCCAAGGTGAGAAAGAAGGCATAGAAAACAAGGGGGAAATGAGAATAAAAGAATACCTAAGGGAAAAAAAGAGAAAATAAAACAATCAAAATAATAATAATAATAATAATAAAACCAAGAATTAATAATAATAATAATAATAATAACAAAGACCATGAATTA
>MU226860.1:1139931-1162892 GCA_018584345.1 Thuja plicata
TAATAAACACATCTAATTTCATCCCCCTTTACATTTTCGTAAGATAGAATATTCAATCTCTTTACATTTTAAACACTTAACATCCATCAAATCAACCCCCCAACACATACATATATACATATACATTCTCTTCCTTCTTATTTTATCTTACATTTTGGTGAACCCGTGATAGACAACTCCTTATCTTTGGTGTTAGAACTACATCTTAGATTACAATTTGCATGCATAACTACACAAACACTTCTTGCATTTTCATCATGAAATTATTTTGGTGTGTGGCTATTTTTCTCATTATGCTTCTTTTAGCATCTCTTTATACTACCTATGATGTCTATGAGAGTGTTCTCCACTTTATCATGTTTGTTAATCTCAATGTTTCACTTGCTTACGCTATTCTAAGATTGACCAATACTAGTCTCCCTACTTTCAAAACTTTAATTAAGGATTTGTGTAGTGGATTTATTGTTCTTTTAGATTATGTGAAGAATTTGGTAGATGATACCCCATTACCTAATCTTCCTAATCCTAATCTTAACATTCCTAATCGAATCATTTCTAATAACCCTAATCCTATTCTCCCATCTTCTATCCCTAGTTCTTCTCATACTTTTGTTAAGGCTCAAACTATGATACAAGATGAGGATGTGCAAGAATTTCTAGATTTACCTTCCCCTTCTTATCCTACCCATGATTATAATAACGATAAATCCAAAGAAACTCCTCCTAAAATCATTGTTCCACCTTACATAACATTATCTCACAAGCATCATAATCAATCATCTCCCATAAATACTATGCCAAATAGGTATACTATTGGATACACTATGGTAGATAAACAAGGTTATAAGGGTTTAGGGCTTGGTGTTAATGAACATGGCATTAAAAATCTGATCAATGTATCTCCTAAACATGATATGCATGGTATAGGATATTCATCTTCTCAATTTCATGTGGCTGATATTAACTGTCATCCTCCTCTTGATATTCTTCTTCCAACACCTACCTTAGATCATCCTGACACTCCTCAAGATGTGGCTAAGAAAGTAAATATCTAGTTAATGAATTCCAAGAAAGAAATTTTTAAACCTATTCCAAGAAATGCTTTACATAAGTACAAATTTCCTTTTCACAATAGTAATAAATATTTACTTGCTGATTGTGTGCATTTCAAATTATATGTTAGAGATAGAGCTTCTCGTGGAATTATATCTTATTCCCGAGCGGTACTACAATTTCTCCATAATTTTGCCATAGGGTATTCCCCTTCTTCTTCTACAAGTTAGACTATGTTTCTCCTCTTGTCTCTTTAACTAGGGGGCAAGAGGTATTCTATTACAGGATCCATTATATTCTTAGCATCAATATGGCTTTGAGTATAATTGGTTATTCTCTCTGTATCCTATCCTTATAACTTCCTACACTCATGATATTCCTTCTAGGACATTTTTTTTGTAAGGATATCTCTTATTCTTATAACTTTAATATAATTTGATATATCCTTTGTCGTCATCTCTAGGGAGCAAGGTATTATCTCCTTCTACCTCTATCTAAGGATCTACTTTCCTTAGCTTAGTGGCATTTGTTTATATTTCAAACATTATTTTCCTTATAAAGATCTTTGTTTTGACCATGGACACCTTCTTATTTGAGAGGTGAATGTTGTAGGTCATTACCTCTTCTTTATTGAGAAAATTATGGTCTTTATAAACTCTTGCCCTTGCTTTTTGGTTAGAGTTTGTTATCCTTCATTCCAAAATTCCTCATCCTCTTTATTTGCAAGGAGCTTGATGGTTGAATCTTGGGTCCCTCTTGCTTTTTTTGAAGATGAAATTTTATCCTAAGAACTTTTCTCTGGTAGGGCTCTTGTTGATAAGATCTCTTCCTCTCTGAGGATCCTTTTTCCATAAGTGACATATCCATTTCATGATTATCTATGCTCTTAGACGTAAGGGTCAATAATATTTGCTAATATTATGGTATACATTGTTGTTAAGTGGGATATCTCCTTACCTTGTGAAGTAGGTATCCTTCCTTCTTCTTCCTTATCCTGCTTAGTGGGTAGCCATGATAAGGAGGGGGGCATATATAGGGTCTCCCTTGTACTATAATTTACACTTATTTACATTTTACAACATGCTAAATCCTTGGAAGGTAACGCACATAAGTTGCTAAATCCTAAAGAGACATGCATTTTTATTTTTATGTTTGCTAAATCCTTTGAAGGTAACGCACATAAGTTGCTAAATCCTGAAAATACACACACCCTTTTATTACAATATGCTAAATCCTCAAAAGGTAATGCACATAAGTTGCTAAATCCTGAATGGACACACATTTTACATTCCATAGTGATAAAAGAATGTTGATCTATGGATATTTTCAAAAGCCGTCAGAAGACGCATTTACAATTGCAAGCACAGTTTATGGGTGAACCTATTGGGGGCTCTCCCTCCTTGGTGATTCATAGTAAGATGGGCATCTTACTAGGTGAGGTAATCACTGTCTCTTTTCTTTCTTTCGCTTTCATGCTAGTAGGATTAGATCATGAAGCTATGTTATCTATAGTGTTGTTCTTATCTTACTTATGTAGTCATGTATGTTTTCTATGATTGATCATTCTTTATTTCCATATCTTTATGTATGTATGTTGAGTTAGAATCCTTGGTTTGCAGGCTCATATCCCTGACTTAGTGATATTCTATCTCATTGCAATCCACTAGGATTCTTTTCCTCTAAACTTTATCGAGAGCACATTCAATTTCTGTACTCCCGCTAAAGTGGGGGCTTAATGTATCATCTTAAAATGGAAGCACTTTTGTGTTAAGAACGTTTATCCCTCCTTAGGGGATGTTTTTACCTCTACCATATCATCATCCTATTTCTGCATCATCTCATGCTTCTATGCTGGTTCAGGACCCTGATTGGGCTTCTCCGGGCACCTCCTACCCCACCTGGCATATTTTCCAGGGGTTCTAACCCCCTGGGTTAGGGTCAACCTTGACCCTAACTTGGGTCCTTCTTTCAAATTAGGAAACTTGTCGGCTGCCGAGGTTCATCAAAAATTTAGTTTTCCTGCTTCCGGGTTGACTGTTTCAAGTTTCAAAGCATTGATTCCTAAATTATATTTAATATAGGTCCTTTCCTAGGGGTAAAGGCTTTAATGGGAATTTAATTCTCCTATGTAGGCCTCCTTAGAATATTTTGCCCTAATTTCATATAAAAGGAAGCATTTCTCTTTCATTTCCTCTAAGTCTTCTAAGTGCAAAAAGCTCTAATCAAGATTTTGTCAAGAAGCAAAAAGGTTCAAGCATCCATTTCCAAGCTCTCAAAGTGTTCAAGTCTTCTCCTCAAGCATTCAAATTCTCCATTGAAGATCAAGGATTCAAGCTCTCAAGCCTTTGAAGGGATTAGGTGCAAACATCCAAGATTAATCATCCAAACCCTAGATCTAGCCATCATGGTGGTGTGATCTTCCTTCAAGATCCTTTGTGCCTCTTCAAGACTCTTTCATCATCTCTTCAAAGTGGATTTCAAGCATACAATCATGGAGGTTTATGATTCATATTGAGTCCATGCCTCCATACTTACATACTTGCATACATTCAAATTTCAATTACATATCTATTGAATATCATAGCTTCATTGTTAGATTAAATTCTACTACATGTTAGCATTCTATAATTTATTTATTTCAAGGTTAATTCCTAAATTGGGGTTTGAATAAGGCAAACCCCACCCCCACAACAAAACAATCTCCTTTTTCTTGCAGGTACAGGTACAAAACAGTGGATTTGAACCCAGATCTAGATACCCTTTTCGACAAACTTTTGGGATCCACGAACAAAGTCACTTTCAGATCTATGCAATTCAGGGTTGAAATTATTGGGTCAGGATTGACATTTGTGGGTCAAGGTTGACCTTTTTCATAAGACGACATCAGAACTGAAAACAATTTCTAGGTTTTGTTCATCTCTGCGTTTCAGTTCGGTATCAACTGTCAGTTTTTCCAGAAACAGTCTACAGACCTCATAAAATAGCATTCTTTGATCTGCAATATTTCAAGGTTAGTGCATTTCTCATATCTTTTCAATTACAGCCATATATCATTTCTATACATATAATTAACAAAATTTAAGATATCTTCTTTATTATTCTCCTTTCCAAATAGTTGATTCATTTATGCATTAACCCTTCTCTTGGGTTGATCAACTTGGATCTCCCATTTGAGCATTTGAGGACAAAAAAGGAACATCTTATCTTCTCCTTAACCACAATTGCAATACTTATTTAATACAATTCAATTAAGGTTAAGGGATTCAATACATTCTAGGCAAATCAATCTATCATTCTTAATACATTATATCTTCTTAATAAACACATCTAATTTCACCCCCCTTTACATTTTTGTAAGATAGAATATTCAATCTCTTTACATTTTAAACACTTAGAATCCATCAAATCAACCCCCCAACACATACATATATACATATACATTCTCTTCCTTCTTATTTTATCTTACAGTAACTAGCTGATTTCTTTTGTCTTACCCTTGGTACACCCAGTCTATCTGTCTCTTTGACCTTTGTACATAGTCTCTCTTCTGTCTGGGGGTAGATTCCTTGCACTGAGTGTCTTTGAATTTGAATTTAAACTGGGGGCAAGACCTTGAACATGGTTTATCCATGAGATTCCTTGACTATCAAAATGGAGATAACAAATCATAAATATCTTAATGACCTAAAAAAATCCTAAAAATCCAAATAAGCAGCTAAAATTCCAAAAAATCAAATGATGTCTTGAGAAAATTGCCAAAAATCAAATATGACCCTGAAAAAACCCCTAAAAATCATAAAAAGTCCTGAAAAAAGATCATCACAAAAAATTTCAACTATCTCAAAAATCCTTAGAATTGCAAAAATCTCTTAAAAAATATGCAATAAATTTGTACATGTTAGAATAGTCCCAAGGATAACTGAGAGGGGGGGTGAATCAGTTATTAGTTAATTTAATTCTTTTCTCTTCTTTAAATGTAATTTTATATAAAGCAAATGCACATTCAGATAACACAATAGAGTACTCAACAATTTTGGTTATGGGGAAACCAAATAGGTAAAAACCCTAGTGGGAAATAGTACCCACAAATAATTGCACTAGTTTATAATGATCCCTGTTAGAAGATCTTACAACCCTGTTAGAGTTGATATTTACAATGCAAGAAGTACAGAGACCTGGTTAAATGTCGAACCTTGTTAGGAGTCTTTTACAAACAACCCTATTAGGGGTGAGGACTCACTATCCAATAGCTCACTGCTAAGATGATGAAGTCTGCAACCTTCAGTAGAATAGATATACACTATATCTGGTAAATGAACTATTTGAGTAGACCTTCTATCTTGATTAGTTCCAATTAATTTCAATCAACTTCTATTTATTCACATAGATCTTCAGCTTATTCTTCCTAACTTTATGCTCTTCTCTATCTTTTCTTTTTCACTTCATTTTCTACACTTAGTGAACATATTTGAACTGCTATATGTATCTTGACCAAGGATAAGGTCACAACAGTATCTGGAAACACTTCATCAAATTTCTTGTCAGCTCAACCAAGCACGCAATCAAGATTAAGACTGCGCAATTCAAACTGAATAGATGTGATGCTTCACAAACTCGGCTTCACCAAATTAACTCTAACATCAAGATTCTATTGAAACATAATTAGCACCTTTAGATAATTATTTTTAACTCATAAATAAACATGAATACAAACACGCATATCCCAAAGATAGGCATAACTCAAGAGATATTGTATTTACGTCAGCTCTTAACAGATAGAGTCCAAAAACTATAACTGACATAACTGATTAATCATAACTCAACTGTAACTGCATATCTTACTCGGCGTGAATGAACATAGCATCTAGAACATGTATACACCATCGAAATAAACATGCATTGTTCCAAAACATCTATACTAATAATTGCATACAAGATACCTGCTATATATTATATGTTGTCATTAATGACAAAACATACAAACAACTATTTGCATAGAGGAAAATCTCCAACAATCTCCCCCTTTGACATTGATGGAAACATATGATATCATCAACTCAAAGTGTCTTCCTTCTTTTTACAATCTTCTCAATATCCTCATCAAAGGTTCATCTTCACTGTTTCTACTCTCCTAATTGTATGCTCCCCTAGAGTATATGCTCCCCTTACTATATACTCCCCCTTTGACATCAAGGGAAAAGGGTGCCAAACACCATTAAGCTCAGGTACTACTCCAGATGTAGAGTAATCAACCATTCATCAATCACAAAGGACTGATGTTCTTGCTGCAAATTCTAATCAGACTCAGGAAAGGGAATTACTCCCAGCTTGTCCCTGAGATAATCAAAAGTATCTTTTGATAGAGGATTTTTAAAAATATCTGCTAGTTGTTCTTTGGTTCTCACATAATCCAACTTTACTTCTTTGTCTGCAACTTTTTCTCTTAGGAAGTGGTACTTAATCTCAATGTGTTTTGTCTTTGCATGCATCATAGGGTTCTTCGACATATTGATAGTGCTAGTGTTATCAAAGTGAATAAAAATAGGATAATCAATCTAAATATCAAAGTCTTTAATCATCTATTTTATCCAAACCATTGTGGAACAATTTAATGCTGCTTCAACATACTCAGCTTCTACTATTGACTGAGAGATATAATTCTGCTTTTTACTTGTCCAAGTGACCAACCTGTCTCCAAGAAATACTGCTCCTCTTGATGTGCTCTTTCTGTCATCAACACAACCTGCCCAATCTGCATTTGTATACACATGAAGTTGTATGTGCTTTGAGTTAGGATACCATAAAACATAGTCTATAGTTACCTTTAGGTATCTGAATATTCTTTTTATTTTCATTAGATGATTTTGTTTAGGTTTAGCTACAAATCTTCCAACAATGCCAACTGCATTGGATATGTCTGGTCTAGATTGAGTAAGATATATGAGTTTTCCAATCATAGACTTGTATAGTTTCTTTTCAACTGTTATGGAATCACCATCTTTAGAAAGCTTGCATCCTATTATCATGGGGGTGCTTACTGGTTTGCAATCTTCCATGTTGAAAGTCTTCAATATTTCCTTCACATACTTAGATTGATTTATAAATATGCCTTTGTCAATTTGTCTTATATTCAATCCCAAGAAATATTTTATAGGTCCAATCATGCTCATTTTGAATTCACTTTTCATCTCCTTGGCAAATTCTGCACTTAGTTTGTCATTACCTCCAAAGATAATGTCATCAACAAAAATAGCAATGAGTAGTAATCCTTCATCTGTCTCTCTTATGAATAAATTATAGTCTACTACTCCTTTTTTGAATCTTGTCTTTGTTAAGTAACCATCAAGTCTCTCATACCAAGCTCTTGGGGCCTGTTTAAGTCCATATAGTGCTTTCTTTAATCTGCATACCATGTCTAGTTTGTCTGAGAGTTTGAATCCTTCAAGCTACTCTATGTAGACTTCTTCCTTCAAGTCACCATTTAGAAAAATTGACTTAACATCCATTTGATATACCTTAAATTTTTTGAATGTTGCATAAGCCAAAAACAATTTAATAACTTCCAGTCTGCTCATAGGGGAAAAGGTATCAATGTAATCTATTCCTTCTCTTTGTGCATATCCTTTACATACTAATCTTGCTTTGTTTCTTACCACTGTCCCTTCTTCATTAATTTTGTTCCTTAATATCCACTTTGTCCCAATCACATTTTTGTCATGAGGTCTAGGGATCAGTTCCCATGTACCATTCTTTATTATCTGATCCAATTCTTCTTGCATAGCACTTTTCCAATCTGAATCTTTGCATGCATCTTCAACACTTAA
This sequence comes from Thuja plicata, assembly GCA_018584345.1. NCBI lineage: Eukaryota > Viridiplantae > Streptophyta > Pinopsida > Cupressales > Cupressaceae > Thuja > Thuja plicata. The sequence continues at coordinate 1,147,809 of MU226860.1, forward strand.
TAGTTCAATCAGAGAAAGTAAGCATACCTCTTCATCAATGTTTGAACTTTTTTCTCTGGATCTTGTCAAGACTTTAGCGCTCTGATCTCCAATGATGTCTTCCTTAGAGTGGTTTTTGGATTTGTATTTTGAGTTCTTAGGAGTGACACTCTCATCTATAATCTATGATTCTTATTGACTTGGTTCGGGATTTTTGCATGAAACATCAATATAGTCAAACATCTCTTCAATAACTGTGTCTTTATTGATGGGTCTAGGTTCTTCTTCAATCATAGGAGCACATTCATAGTATCTTTCTTGAATTATAAACTTCTCATCAATCTTCACATGAGTACTTTCAATGATCTTCAATCTAAGATTAAAACATCTATAAGCTTTACTTTTAGTAGAGTAACCAAGAAAAATACCCTCATCACTTCTAGCATCAAACTTTCCAATGCTATCATCTCTCTTGATATAGCACTTGTATCCAAATATTATGAATTATTTTACAGTAGGTACATTACCAAACCAAAGTTCATAAGGTGTCTTGTCTACACCTGGCCTCAATTGTATTCTATTGATAGTGTAAACTATTGTATTGACTTCATCTGTCCAGTAGGTATGGGCAACTTTTCCTTCAATCATGATAGTGTGCGTTGTGTCAAGTATTATCTTGTTCCTCCTTTCTACTATCCCATTCTGTTGAGTGGTTCTGGGTGCACTTAACTATCTTTTGATTCCATGTTCTTCATAGTATTCATAAAACTACTCATAGGTGAATTGTCCTCCTCTATCAGATCTCAGACATTTTAACTTCAATCCAGATTCATTCTCAACCTTCGCTTTGAATACTTTGAACTTCTCAAAAGCTTTAGATTTGTCTTTTAAGAATGCAAGCCACATCATCCTTGAGAAATCATCAACAAACAAAATAAATTACCTTTCTCCGTAGTATGATCTTGTTTGAGTAGGTCCACATAGATCTGTATGTATTAGATCTAATTTGTTTTCAATAGAGTCTTGTTTTCTCCTGAATGAGGTCCTCACATGATTCCCCATCACACATTCCCTGCACATGGTGTCAACTGGTCTTGCAATAACAGGAAGGTCTCTTACTACCTTTACATTACTTATCTTGACTATGTTGTCAAAATTGATATGACAGAATCTCTTGTGCCATAGCTAACTGTCGTCTACTTTTTCAAAAAAATAACTTACTTCTGAGTTGAGCTGAAAGACATTAACTTTGGTCTATGAGCCTGATGCAATCATGTCTCCTTCTTTGTTTTTAGTGATGCACTGGTTGTTTTTGAATTCCAACTAATATCCTTTATCAAGAAATTGTCCAACACTTAGTAAGTTATGATGCAAACCATCAATATAGAGAACATCATCTATCTTTTTCTTTCCATCTAAGGTGATATAACCTCTTCCTATGATAGGTTTGGGAGTGTTATCTCCAAATCTTACCATGCCACCTTTGTACTTGTCCAAATTTACAAATCTATCTTTGTCTCCTGTCATGTGGTGTGAACATCCGTTGTCAATGATCCAATCAGTTCTAATGTTTGCTTTGGAAAATAATGCTAACTCTTGTGCTTTTTCTTCATCTTCTTTGTCCATTTATTCAAGCATCTTCTCAATGTCTTTAATGGAAATGAATCTAATTTCATCTTCTCCTGAGTCATCATCTATTACACCATCTTTAGCATGATAGCATTCTTTAGTGTACTTAGATTTTTAATATGATCTAAACTTCTTGACTCTTGTAGGACACTTGGATGCAAAGTGACAAACTTTGTTGCATGAAAAAAATTTGAATGGTAGTTGTCCTTCATATTTACCTTTACCTTTCCTTTCCTTCTTGGAAATCATAGCAATGATTTCTTCTAGCTCTGTATCCATTTCTTCATTATTACTGGAGCTTCTTATAGATTTCTTGTTGTGGAATGTGGCTTTGAAAGTTGTCTCACTTTTAGGTTCAGTATTCAATCTAGATATCTCAAATGTTGATATTTTTATAATCAAAGTCTCCCTCTTGAAGTATTTTTAAAATTGCATAGTCTCATCTAAGATATTGATCTTTCTCTCATAGTTTTCTATCAATGTGGTCATTATTTTGTCCATTATATCTTGCTCTGAAATTTCTCCACCATTATTTCTTATACCTAATACTGCTTCATTAATCCTCTGATTGTAAGCTCTGATGTTTTCTTCAGGTAGCATCTCTAAGTTATTGTATCTTTTCTTCCATGTCTTTCTACACGCATTCTTTTCTTGGATGTCTCCTTCAAACATATCTTCCAAGTATTTCCATATAGAATATGCTTTATCTGCCTTCTTGATTTCATAAAATTCACTGTTAGATAGGGCGCTAATTAGGGCTTCTTTGGCAATAGCATTCTGAGTGAATACTTCCTTTTGTTTAATAGTACAATCTTCTTCTGTGAGATCTTTTAGAGTGGGAACATCAATTGCTTGTGTAGCAACTTCATAGATCTCAAAACCCACACAATGTAGATGTGTTATCATTTTGTTTTTCCAATCAAGATAATTTTCTCTATCAAACTTAGGACTCTCTTTCCTAAAGTATGCCATCTGATCTACCTTAAGATGTTAGGCTTTCTCTCCAAGGCACTTGGTTCTGATACCAATTGTTAGAATAGTCCCAAGGATAACTGAGAGGAGGGAGTGAATCAATTATCAGTTAATTTAATTATTTTCTCTTCTTTAAATGTAATTTGATATAAAGCAAATGTACATTCAGATAACACAATAGAGTACTCAAAAATTTTGGTTACGGGGAAACCAAATAGGTTAAAACCCCAGTGGGAATTAGCACCCACAAATAACTACACTAGTTTAGACCTAGTTAAAGGTTGGACCCTGTTAGGAGTCTTTTACAAACAACCCTATTAGGGGTGAGGACTCACTGTCCAATAGCTCACTGCTAAGATGATGAAGGTTGCAACCTTTAGTAGAATAGATATACACTATATCTGGTAAATGAACTGTTTGAGTAGACCTGTTGTCTTGATCAGTTCCAATGAATTTCAATCAACTTCTATTTCTTCATATAGATCTTCAACTTATTCTTCCTGACTTTTTGCTCTTCTCTATCTTTTCTTTTTCACTTAATTTTCTACACTTAGAAAACATATTTGAACTTCTATATGTATCTTCACCAAGGATAAGGTAACGACAGTATCTGGAAACACTTCATCAACTTTCTTGTCAGCTCAACCAAGAACACAATCAAGATTAAGACCACGCAACTCAAACTGAATAGACGTGATGCTTCACAAAGTTGGTTTCACCAAATTAACTCTAACATCAAGATTATGTTGAAACACATTTAGCACCTTTGGATAATTATTTTTAATTCATAACTAAACATGAATACAAAAATGAATATCCCAAACATAGGCGCAACTCAAGAGACATTGTATTTACGTCGGCTCTTAATAGATAGACTCCAGAAACTATAACTTCCATAACTAATTAATCATAACTCAACTGTAACTGCATATCTGACTTGGCGTGAATGAACATAGAATCTAGAACATGTATACACCATGGAAATAAACATGCATAGCTCCAAAACATCTGTACTAATAATTGCAAACAGGATACCTGCTATATATTATATGTTGTCATCAATGAAAAAACATACAAACAACTATTTGCATAGAGATAGATCTCCAATAGTACATACTTGTCTTTCTTTTTTGTAATAATCATCATGTTTGCAGACATCAGTGGCAAGATCACAAACACAATCTAAATCATTGTGGCTCAACATTCAATCTGGTTGGACTTTTCAATCTTTTGGTCTTTACTATCAATCAATTTGTCCAATTTATCAATTATTTATCCAATTAGTCAAACTAAACTATCAATCAAAGAACATTTAATGCAAGTAACAAAAGATCAAAATGGCTATTGGCTCACATTTTTTCAGTGAGTGTTTTATCTTTTATTGATTTTATTTTTTGATCATGTTCCTATGCTACTCTATGATCTTATCTAAACTTATGAGAGTAGTCAGGATGGTTCATGACCAGTTGTTTTTTCTTTATTTTCTGCATGTTTGATGATCTCATGAAATGCTAGGGCATGAATGCTACATGTTTTGGGATGGAGAAGATCATCCTTTGTCTGCATCATGTTTGTTTATGCAACAGGATGACTTTCTCACTCTGGCTTTTGTGCCATGATGTGTCACATCTGGTTTTGCAATATCAAAATAAGCTCTTGTAACAAAATTGCACTTTTGAAATCCAAAATCATTCTATCTTACTAATATTTCTATGAATAATTTTTTCTTTCATCTAACACTTCTTCAGTCCATCCTCGCAGTCATCCTGGTCTAGTACTCTGGTATATCAAAAACATGTGCATCCTGCATACATGAATTCATAAAGATAAAAAAACACCAAAAACATGTGCATTTTGCATTCAATCATAAACCAGCAAAAAAACTCCAAAAACACATTTGCATTTTGCATTCATTCATTTCCAAAAAGCAAAAAGACAAAAACAACGCTTGCATCCATAACATATATATATGGCATAACAATTTGAGATTCCCGAGAGAAGAGATACTTGTGGGATATGTATGAGAGAGATATGCCATGAGATCAGTGGGCACTGAATTACATAACGTCTTCTAGCAGATCGCACACCCAGAGGACATAGAGCAGTGGGGGAGTGCTAAGACTGAGGGGGCCACCTACATTAGGATAGACAAGGCACTAGGAAGGAGGGGCCTCATCTTCCAGACAGGATAGGGATCAAGAGGACCGAGAGAGAAGGGGTTGATAGGGGATTCTCTCTAGAAAAGGGATGTTTTTGATAGACATGTTATAGATTATGAGCCTGGAGTCCTCAGTGTATACAAACACCTTGATTTTTGTACTTTGATACTTTTTTGAGACACACACACACATATATATGATATGCAACTACTTTATGATGTACAGGATGGATGCTTATGTATATGATTTAATTTCTTGTTATATGATGATGCTTATATATTGCAATGTATGTCATTTGTTCATAGATCTTAGGATGCTAGGAGATTCCTAAGAGGAGAAGAGATACTGGCAGAATATGTATGAGAGAGATGTTCCATGAGATCAGTGGGCACCAGGTTACATAGCATCTTCTAGCAGATCACACTCCTGGAGGACATAGAGCAGTGGGGGAGTGCTAGGGCTGAGGGGGCTACCTAGATCAGGACAAATAGGGCACAAGGTAGGAGGGGTCTCATCTTCTAGATAGGATAGGGATCAGGAAGACCAAGAGAGTAGGGGTTGATAGGGGATTCTCTCTAGCAGAAGGACACTTTTGATAGACATGTTATAGATTATGAGCCTGTAGGCCTCAGTGTATATAGACACCTTGATTTTTGTACTCTGATACTTTTTTGAGACATATATATGATATGCAGCTACTTTATGATGCACATGATGCATGCTTATGTATATGATTTACTTTCCTGTTATATGATGATTCTTAGATATTTCAATGTATTTCCTTTGTTCATAGATCTTAGGATGCTAGGAGATTCCTAGGAGGAGAAGAGATACTGGCAGGATATGTATGATACAGAATTTCCATGAGATCAGTGGGCACCGAGTTATAGAGCATCTTCTAGAAGATTGCACTCCCAGAGGACACAGAGAAGAAGGGGAGTGGTAGGATCGAGGGAGACACCTATATCAGGACAAATAGGGCACCAGGCATGAGGGACCTCATCTTCCAGATAGGGCAGGGATCAAGAGGACTAAGAGAGAAAGGGTTGATAGGGGATTCTCTCTAGTAGAGGTACACTTTTGATAGACATGTTATAGATTATGAACCCGCGGGCCTCAGTGTTTATAGACACCTTGATTTTTGTACTCTGATAATTTTTTGAGACATATATATATGATATGTAGCTACTTTATGATGCACAAGATGGATGCTTATGTATATGATTTACTTTCCTGTTATATGATGATGCTTAGATATTGCAATGTATGTCCTTTGTTCATATATTGCAATATCTAAGCATCATCATATAATAGGAAAGTAAATCATATACATAAGCATCCATCCTGTGCATCATAAAGTAGCTGCATATCATATATATATGTCTCAAAAAGTATCAGAGTACAAAAATCAAGGTGTCTATATACACTGAGGCCCACAGGCTCATAATCTATAACATGTCTATCAAAAGTGTCCCTCTTCTAGAGAGAATCCCCTATCAACCCCTGCTCTCTTGGTCCTCTTGATCCCTGTCCTATCTGGAAGATGACGCCCCTCCTTCCTGGTGCCCTGTCTATCCTAATCTAGGTGGCCCCCTTTCTCCTAGCACTTCCCCACTACTCTTTGTTCTCCGGGAGTGCGATCTGCTAGAAGACACTCTGTAACTCGGTGCCCACTGATCTCATTGCACATCTCTCTCATACATATCCTGCCAGTATCTCTTATCCTCCTAGGAATCTCCTAGCATCCTAAGATCTATGAACAAAGGACATACATTGTAAGATCTATGAACATCCTAAGATCTATGGACATCCTTCATGGCATGGATCCATGGGTGTCCTAAGATCATGTTGTAGGGAAAGTCTAGATCCAGGACTTGCAGTAATGTTTTTTCAGTAATCAGACCAATTCTGATGGGCAGTAGGATGACTCCTTTGCAAGGACATTCAACATCATCATATGCCTTGTGATTCTCCTAGAGGGATCAATATCAGTCTCATTACAGCCAAGATCAAGAACAACCTTTAAGGTGAAGATGTTAAGTCCTACTCCACCATCTATCATGACTCACCAGATTTTGGCATGAAAAAGACTTCAAGATGAAGAGGATCATTATGGCCAATTCGGTCGTGTGGAACATCATCTTTTGAAAATGTGACATGATGGGATGCAGAGTTCTCCATCATGGCCTGAAACTGGTCAGTGTTAATTCAGTCAAAATAGTGGATTCTTTCAAAGCATAATAGCATGAACCATTTCAATGAGCAATGTCGACTTGTCCTTTAGAGGGGGCATTCAAATATCTCAAAAATCCTAAAAATTACAAAAATCTCTTATAAAATATACAATACATTTGTACATACTTGTCTTCTTTTGTGTATCAATCATCATGTTTGCAGACATCAGTGGAAGATGCATCATCCTATTTTTAATGAAATGATGCTCTCACAAACACGATCTAAATCATTGTGACTCAACATTAAATCTAGTTAGACCTATTTAATCTTTTGATATTCCTATCAATTAAACAATTAATCTATCCAATTTATCAATCAATTATCTAATTGGTTAATTTCCAAACTCATCTATCAAACAAAGAACACTTAATGCAAGTAACAAAAAGATCAGAATGGCTGTTGGCTCACATTGTTTTAGTGAATGTTTTATCTTTCATTGATTTTTTCTTTTGCGATCATGTTCCTATGCTACTCAATGATATTATCTAAACTTATGAGAGTAGTCAAGATGGTTCATGGTCTTTTTTTGCCATATTTTCTGCCTGTTTGATGATCTCATTAAATTTTGGGGCATGCCTGCTATATGCTTTAGGATGGAGAAGTTCATCCTTTGTCTGCATCGTGTTTGTTTATGCAACAAGATTGTTTTCTTGCTTTGGCTTTTCTACCACGGTGCGCTACATCCAGTTTGCAATATCAAAATAAGCTCTTATGACATAATTACACTTATGAAAGCCAAAATATTTATATCTTACTAACATTTCTTTGTCTACTTTATTCTTTCTCCTAACATTTCTTCTATCAATCCTAGAAATCATCCTTCTTTTTGAAAAATTGTCTTCATATCAATTTCTACCCAATTTTCTGAGGGGGCATCCTACCTCCATTCTATCAATCCACTGGGGCATGATCCTTAATTATTCTTTGACACAACGCTCATAATTGCATTGTATCAAAGAGGGGGAAAATGTAGACACCTAAAAATGGTTCAATGCTTGTGCCCCCTTTTAACATGTCTTCTATATTGTGTGTTTGATCTCTATCATTCACTAATATTGTGTCATTCTTCCATGCCATCAATTACTAACATTTCTCTCATTATGTCCAAATTGATCATCTTCCTAAATCACTCCAACAAGGTCCTAATCTTCCTAAATCAATCCAAGATCATTCTAAACTCATTTGATTCCAAACTCATATCAATGTATTATCAATCTCTTTTAATCAATCCTCTAGCATTGTCAAAGTTCATCGATGCCTTATTATCATTTAATTCCTCCAATAGCATTGTCAAAGTTCATCGATGCTATTTCATCATCAATCATCATTTTGAGAGAATTGTCAAAGTTCATCGATGCCTCACTGTCATTTTCACATTTTAGGAGCATTGTCCAAGTTCATCGATGTATACTTATCTTTAATTATCCTTTGGCGTCATCCAAGTTCATTGATGCCATTATATTATTTCCAATCATTATCGTGAGATAATTTTCAAAGTTCATTGATGCCTCATGATTTCATAAACTATTCCAGAATCAATGGAATTGATCCTAACCCTTTCCAATTTTGTGCTAATTTGAAAGAAGGGCCCGCACAACAGGTGCCTACAAATAGCAAAGTTGCCGCATCCAATTACTCCAAATATGTTGATGGATCCACCCTTGAAAAAATGGTCAAAGGAAATATGAAGATTGAAGATAAAGGTTGTGGAGAGTATACCATGGCACAATCCTTTCATATTGGGAAGCTTCCTCTCTCCCCAAAGTCTTATGGAAAACCAAAATTATTGCAAAAAAAACAACTCAAGACCACCATGAAAGTTATGCCCTTGCCGACATTCACTAGGTGAGGAGGTTTTCATGAGGAACATGTATATGACAATGCATCCACCTATATTTTCCAAGACAAACAAAAACAAGAACAAGAGCCCACTGAAATACCTGTTGAAAGATATGGACCCGGGTTCACACTCATGCAAAAAAAGGCTATGATGGCCACATTGTCTTGGAGTACACAAGAAAGGGATTGATGAACCTCTTTCTACAAAGGGCCATCCTCCTCATTTGGGAATTAGATTTAAACCATTAAGAATTGTCTCTTCGAATGCCAAAATGGCCTCATGTAAAAATGTAGATGTTTCAAATGATGACAAGGCACCTGAGGTTCCCTGTTCTGAAACTACTGATTCCAATGAGTGGGAATGGACATCCTATTCCTCTAGTTCTTATGAGATTGACCGTTTCTTCCCTAAATCTGATGACCCACCAATTGAAGAAAAACATGTTAACACAATACCTCCTCTAATAACCTATCCCGATCCCTGGGATAGAATTTTTTGGGATCCCAGTCCTAAACCTTCAGTGCACGAAGTATCTAAATCTGAAGACACTAATATTTACATCTTAGCCTTTACCTTTGGCCTCAAAAAAATTTTCACTACTGACATTGACATCCCTTTACTTTACCTTGAACTTATTGATTGGGACGATCAAGGATCACCGAGCTTAGATTTCTTCAAAAATGATGAAGCAATAGCGGAATTCTTTGAGCTCCAAGAGGGAATGCCGTTAGGTGACCACAAAGAATGGTTCTCCATTGACCTTGTTGCTACAACATTTTTTGGGGATTCAACTCCATCTTCTAGTCACAAAGTTGAAAATGATAAAATTAAAAAAGAAAAAAATGAAAAGAATAAGTCCTCTGGTGAAAACTGAAAGGTGCCAATTGACCATGCAAAAGTAAAAAAAAGGACGTATCCAAGGGTGAAAACCTCTTTGAGGCACCTGAGGATGGAAGATTGGACATACCCCCTCTAGAGGAGAATTTGTCATTTCTCACTAAAATGACTGAGGAAATCAACTTGGGAACACCAAACAACCCCAAGATCATACACTTTGCAACATCACTATCACCAAAAGAGAAGAACAAGTTTGTCAGATTATTTCTTGAGCACCAAATTAATTTTTCCCGGTCCTATGCTGACATGCCTGACCTAGATCCTGAATTATTTCTTCACCACCTCCCTCTGAAGCTAGGTGTGAAGCCAATCAAACATAAGCTAAGAAAAATGCATCCCCAAATATCTCCATTGGTAAAAGCAGAATTGAAGAAGTTATTGGATGTTGGTCTTATCAAATCTATAGATTACATAGACTGAATTTCCAATCTGGTACCTATCAGCAAGCACGCTGGGGGCATATGGATATGCATTGATTTCCATGATCTAAATAAGGCGTGCCCTAAAGATGATTTTCCTCTACCTAACATCGACATCATTGTCGACATGACTGCAGGATACAAGATGTTGTCATTGATGGATGGCTTCTCTAGTTACAACCAAATTTAGATTGTTCCTGAAGATCAACCCAGTACAGCTTTCACATGTCCTTGGGGAACCTATTGTTGGAATTTCATGCCCTTTGACCTCAAGAATGCCAGAGAAACTTACCAATGGGAAATGACCATAATATTCCATGACTTCATGCACATCTTGATGGAATATTATGTTTTTGAACTCCTCTACAAATCTACAACCAGGAAAGATCATTTGAGTATTCTGGCCAAAATATTTGAGAGAATGGAAGGATATGAGCTTCACTTAAATCCCAAAAAGTGTGTTTTTGGAGTTGTTTCTAGAAAAATCCTAGGCTATATTATCTCTCAAGGAGGTATTGAAGTGGATCCTGCAAAGGTGAAAACTATTTTAGAAATGCCTCCGCCAAACACTCTAAGGAAGATGGGAATTCTACAAGGGAAACTATAGTCTATCTATTGGCTTATTGCACAACTCATAGATAAATGTCAGTCATTTAAAAATATTTTGCATAAAGGTGTGACTTTTCATTGGAATCAAAAATTTGATCACTCCTTCCAACAATTGAAAGATTATCTATTACATCCTCCAATATTGATGCCTCCCATTCAAGGAAAGCCATTCATCTTGTATAGTTATGTTGCAAAAACCCCATTGGGTACTCTTCTTACACAATATGATGAAAAAGGAAGAGAAAGAGCTATCTATTACATAAGTAGAACAATAGTTGGATATGAGTTAAACTATTCACTCATTGAACATGCTTGTCTTTCTATGGTTTTTGCAACATAGAAGTTAAGACATTACATGCTACACCAGAAAACCATGCTCATGTCCCAGATTGATCCATTGAAGTATCTTTTAGGCAAAAAATCTCTCACAGGTCTCCTAGCCAAATGGGTCATGCTCCTAAGTGAGTTTGACATAGAGTATGTAGAACAAAAAACAATAAAAGGCTAGGTGATAGCAGATCAGCTTGTAGAAGCACCGGTTCTAGATGATCACCCCTTGCTTTCAGAATTTCCAGATGAGTCCATTTTCGAATTCACTGACTCTAATGAATGACAACTCTATTTTCAAGGCTCACACATGAGGCATGGATCAGGGGCAGGCATCATGTTTTTCACCCCACAAGGCGATGTCATACCTAAATCTTACAGAATTGCATTTGCATGCACCAAAAACATCGTTGAATATGAAGCCCTTGTCACTAGACTCAAACTTTATATTCAATGGAAAATATAGCACCTCAAAGTGTATGGTGATTCCCAATTAGTCATCCGAAAGATCACTGATGACTATGAAACTAAAGATGAAAAGTTAGTACCTTACAAACAGTTGGATGACTTTCTAAAGAGGCAATTTGTCACAATCAATTTTTGATAACTTCCTCGAATGCATAACAAATAGGAAAATGCTATGGCCACTATTGTGTCTATGATCAACATGCCAAATAATGAAGAGAGATGTGAATTTCTTGTTGAGTAGTTGTGGCTTCCTGCATTCAACATTCTGCAATCTGAGCTTGTGTGTGATATTGTTGGTCCCGATTCCCCTTGGTACCAAGAAGTTTATGACTACCTACACACCCAGATCTTAACCCCTAGCCTATCCCAAAATAAATGTCAGGCCCTTATCTATCAAGCCTCCCATTATGTCATCGTTGGTGATAGCCTCTACAGGAGAGCCTATGACCAAACCCTCCTTAGATGCCTCGATTCATGAGAGGCCGAAACTACTTTACATGAGGTCCACGATGGTATTTGTGGAGGACATTTCAATGGTTTGAGTCTTTCTAAGAAGCTGGTCAGAGTAGGATATTATTGTCACACCATGGAGGAAGACGCACATAAATTTGCCAATAAATGTTATAAATGCCAGATTCATCGCAATTTGATTCATGCTCTGACACAGGATCTACAGCTAGTGGTTTCTCCATAGCCCTTTTCTCAATGGGCATTTGATCTTGTAGGGAAGATTACACCCCTATCTTCTGATGGCCACAAGTATGTCATAATGGCCACTGAGTACTTTACCAAATGGGTGGAAGCTATCCCTATGACATACATCACCGACAAGAAAATTTCTAGATTCATCCAGAATTATATCATTTGCCACTATGGAGTTCCTCCGATTATCATTACTGATCATGGTAGCCCGTACTAGAACAAATATGTTACAAATATTTGTGAGAAATTCAAAATCCGTCATGGATTTTCTAGCATTTACTATCCACAAGGCAATGACCAAGCATATGCATCTAACAAAAAAATCATCAAGATCCTTCAAAAAACTATCAATGATGTTGTCTGAGATTGGCACCTGCAACTAAATCTAGCTCTTTGGGCCTACAAAATCAGCATTTGCACCCCCACTATTTCTACTCCATACTCTCTAGTCTATGGCACTGAGGCCATATTACCTCTCAAGGTTTAAATTCCATCACTGAGAGTATCCTTGCAAAGCATTGTTGATGATGAGCCGTATAGAGTTTCTAGGTTGCATGAGCTCAAAATTCTAGATGAGTAGAGACAAACTACCTTGGTACACTTGCAAGCCTATCAAAATAGCCTCAAACAGAGCTATAACAAGAAATTCCAAGCCCACCATTTTGAGATTGGTGACTTGGTTCTCAAGATGAATTACAAAACCCAACCACACAAAGAAAAGCCTAGGAAATTTGAACCAAACTCGAAAGGCCCTTATATAATCACAGTAGCATATGGGTCTGCAGTGTATCATCTTGCAACACCGAAGGGAGAACCATTTCTTGAAGCATTGAACAACATGCACCTTCATAAGTATTATGCATGATCCTGAAAAAAGTACAAAAAAATGCAAAAATTTATGAAAAATAGCAAAAAAAATAAAAAAAGAGAAAAATGGTTACCTTGATGAAAACTTGGTAAATAGGCATCTTGGCATGAAAAAATAGAAATCAAGAGAAAAATCCTATCCACAAGTGAAAACCTAGCAAACAAGCACCACACGTAGTAAGTTGTTGCTCCAATGTTTATCATGATTCCACCTGATATCCTGATGTCATTTTCTGATCACATCTTTTACTTTGAATCAACCCTAGCACCCCTTTATGGCCTGTAAATGGTTGATTTATTTTATCTTACCCTTGGTACACCTAGTTTGTCTGTCTCTTTGGCCTCTGTACATAGTATCTCTTCTGTCTAGGGGAAGATTCTTGGCACTGAGTGTCTTTGAATTTGAATCTGAACTGGGGGAAAGACCAGAATGGAGATAACAAATTGTAAATATCTTAATGACCTAAAAAAATCCTAAAAATCCAAATAATAAGCTAAAATTCCAAAAAATCAAATAATGTCCTGAGAAAATTGCTAAAAAAAAAATATGATCCTGAAAAAAAAACCCTAAAAATCATAAAAAGTCCTGAAAAAATATCATCACAAAAAAATTCAAATATCTCAAAAATCCTAAAAATTAAAAAAATCTCTTCAAAAATCTGCAATAAATTTGTACATACTTGTCTTCTTTTGTGTATTAATCATCATGCTTGTAGACATCAGTGGCAGATGCATCATCCTGTGCTTAATGAAATCATGCTCTCACAAATGCGATATGAATCATTGTGACTCAACATTCAATCTGGTTGGACCTGTTCAATCTTTCGATCTTCCTATCAATCAATCAACCAATCAATCTATCCAATTTATCAATCAATTATCAAATCACTCAATTTCCAAACTCATCAACTATCAAACAAAGAACACTTAATGCAAGTAAATAAAAGATCAGAATGGTTGTTGGCTCACATTGTTTTAGTGAGTGTTTTATCTTTCATTGATTTTTTATTTTGTGATCATGTTCCTATGCTACTCGATGATATTACCTAAGCTTATGAGAGTATCTGACAAGGTCCAAGGTCATTTTTTTCTATATTTTCTACCTGTTTGATGATCTTATGAAAATCTGGGGCATGTCTACTATATTCTTCAGGATGGAGAAGGTCATCCTTTATCTGCATCGTGTTTGTTTACGCAACAGGATTGCTTTCTCACTCTGGCTTTTGTGCCACGATGCGCTACATCTGGTTTGCAATATCAAAATAAGATCTTATGACATAATTGCATTTATGAAAGCTAAAATATTTCTATCTTACTAACATTTCTTTGTCTAATTTCTTCTTTCTCCTAACATTTCTTCTATCAATCCTAGCAATCATCCTTCTTTTCAAAAAATTGTCCTCATATCAATTTCTTCTCAATTTTCTGAGGGGGCATCCTACCTCCATTCTATCGATCCACTAGGGCATGATTCTTAATTATTGTTTGACACAACGCTCATAATTACATTATCTCAAAGAGGGGGAAAATGTAGTCACCTAAAAATGGTTCATTTCCTATGCCCCCTTTTTAACATGTCTTCTATATTGTGTGTTTGATCTTTATCATTCACTAGTATTGTGTCATTCTTCCATGTCATTAATTACTAACATTTCTCTCATTTTGGCCAAATTGATCATCTTCCTAAATCAGTCCAATCAAGTCCTAATCTTCCTAAATTGATCTAATATCATTCCAAACTCATTTGATTCCAAACTCACATTAATGTCTTATCAATCTCTTTCAATCAATCCTCTGGCATTGTCAAATTTCATCAATTCTATTGCAAATCATCATTATCTCGGGAACATTGTCCAAGTTCATTGATGTTTCCCGTTTCCCATTTCAATCCTATGGCATCATAAAAGTTCATTGATGCCATTATATTGTTAGAATACTTCAAAGATAACTGAGAGGGGGGGGGGGTGAATCAGTTATCTGC